>PISX010019938.1:0-37033 GCA_004024625.1 Mellivora capensis
GACCTCTCTGAGAACCTGAACCTGCTCCCAGACTCTGTGTAGCTCAGCCACACTTCTGGCCTCTCGACTTCCCGGGCCCGGACTGGTCGGTGTCTCAAGGGTCTGCTCAGGGACAGCCACAGAAGGCAACACCCATTTGAGGCGAACAAAGAAGTGGGTAGCTGTGGCGAGGGCGCTGGGGCGCCGGGGGCGGCTGGCAGCGCTGCAGGACGGCGGGCTCAGACCGCTACAGCTCGGTGCTCAGTGGCATCGTGGTCACCTGGACCCACAGCACGTGGCTCTGGGCACAGCATAGGGAGCCACCCTGTTCGAGCATGACATCGCAGGGTCCTCTGTCCTGGGAGAGGTGGTGGACGGAGCCGACTCCGGACAGAGGGGGATGCCCGCCCCCCGCCCTTGTTCCATGGGAGGCACAGACCTTCGGGGACACCTGCGGTCCTTCTCGGTCCCCCTTCCTCTGAGCGTCCACTCCCACCCGTCCGCTGGAAGCGTGTAGAAATACCATGCTTCCCGGGGTGGAAAGGCAGCATTAATAGCTATCATATGTGACTTCAAATTATTTTTATCTTGGGAAAGGAAAGCTTTGACCAAGAAATTATTACATATTTATTTTAACATCTCTTGAATGGAAACACATTTTCTCTGTTTCGTTTTGCCCCTCAGCTAGCGTTTTGGAAGACTTGAAAGGAGCTTGAAAAATGTAAGAGGGTGTGGGGTTTTTTGTTTTTCCGTTTGTTTGCTTTTGAGCCTTTACTATGTTGGGAACATTTACACTTCCGACCCTTTTTGGAATTCAATCAGAAATATCATCCCGAGACTTCAAACCTGTTGTCCTGGATGGGTCCAAGCTTCTCCTGCGGTGAATCGCACCTCTGTTCTCTGGGAGTTTCTGTTTGTGCTCTCACACCTCCCAGAGGCCGATGGCACCTTGACTCTGTTGGAGGAGTAGCAGGAGGCAGGACGGCCCCAGCGCACCTTCTCAGCTGACAAGACTCTCTCTTGGACTCGTGTTCTAGCCACTGGTGCTCTGGTTTGCCGCAGTGTGAGCTGGAGGTGTTGTGATCATCATGACAAGATGGACCGAGGCTTAGAAATGCTAATTAATGACATTGTGCCCCAAGACCCAAATGGCAAGTTCTCCTGCAGGCCCTTCCACCGGTGGAGGAGGGACGACGGGTGCGGGCACAGAGGGAGCCCGAACGGGTCAGATCCGAGGGCGGGCACTTAGCATGAGCAAAGCGAGCGAAGGAGGAACGAGTTGGAGGCCGGCGAGCCGTGGACGTCTGGTCCTACAAGTAAATCAATACTTTGTGATAACGGTTCAGCCCGAGCTCCTATGAAAAGAAGGTCCCGCTCCCATCTGTGTGAACTGGAAAGCCCCGCCTCCCCGTGCCAGCCACAGCTGTCGGTCTGCAGCCCATTGGAGCTGCCCCCTCCCAGATGAAACTCCGGGGTCCCCAGTTCCCAGAAGGCACCGGCACAAATGGCTCCCCTCCCGGTGGTTATGTTTCCAGCTTCAGCTCCTACTTCATCCTCTCTCGCCTCCGCTGCATCCTCACGGAGCTCTGAAACTCAGCTAGAACCTGCTTCCATCTCGTGAGCTGTGTCCCATGACCGTACCCGGGGTGATTTGTTTATTCCTGGGCGAGGGCCTGCATCTCCCTGCATCGTGAACGTCTTCTTTTCCATTTCATTGCATTGAACGGTAAACTCTCCCGCATCCGAATTCATGCCGCAGGGACCCCCATGTCTCCAGCTTCAGGAGGTGCGGGCAGGGCCGACGGCAGAGTGGCATGGGCGGAAAGGGAGCAGAGAAAGTAAATCTATGCTACGTCTCTTGCGGCGGATAAGCAGAATGCATTGCTTAATATACACATATAGTTTTGTTACAGTTGTTTAAATGCTTATTGAAGAAACAAATGAAAAAAATGTGACAATGTGTAAGGAATAAACTAAAAATAATTACTTGCAATTCTCTGCAAGAGTAAGTTCCGATATGAGCCCAAGGAGAGACTTCCCTACAACAGGAGAAACAGATGAGAGCTAGGACTGTCGTGTGCGAGCTCAGCATCTCTCCGAGTAGTGACACGACTGCCCTCAAGGTACACGCTTTGCTAAGAGACCAGTGGCCCTCTTCTGTGTCCAACCTCACCTCTTCCGGTAGGCCGGGCTCTGAGTCAGGTGCTAGAGACTTAAAGGCAAGCGGCTTTAAGGTGCCACTATTTCATGTCTCGAGTGGTGAATTAAATGGCCATCAGCTTAAAAAAATCTGGCAAGCTGGAGTGTATTTCAAGAAAACTCACCCATGCAGCAAAGAGTCTTGAAGCAGTTGGAAGCAGAGACGTTGCCTTCCAGGGAGGAAAGGTTAACGGGGTTGCACGGTGGACCTCTAAACGCTGGGTCACTTGGAGTGCCACAGAGGGGGCCTTTACTCCGTGCCGTTCCGCAGGGGATACCCGTTCTGATGTCTGGACTTTTAAGGAAAGCGCCTTGGACACAGTGGAGGGAGAACGCCATCGCAGCAGGTTATGAGTGAGGTCTCGGAACCCCTACGCCGCCAAATTTCCACAAAATCAGACCATGGCTTTGGAAGGGACGAGATGTGTGCATGGACCCACTTTTCTAGAACTCACCCAGGAAGCTCACGTGCTTCTCTCAAGTATCTTTGCAACTGATTGAGAATTCCAATCATGATTTGAAACTGAAGGTTGGGTTTCCATAGAGAAGGTCTGGGTGATTTGGGGCTAACTGAACAGGCCTGCTGTTACAGAGGGTTCTTGGGCGTACGTCTCTGCTTCCGGCCCCCATGTTCTTGCTACGTGCTCCTCATTGAACGCGGCCTGAGCTTACCCCTTGCTGGGGGTACGTCTCCGAGTCACATGGCCCACGTTCACGGCCCAACTCAGGGAGGGCTGTTCGCGGCCCGGTCAGTGCTGCGACCCAAGTCGGGGCCACGCCGACTCTCCGACCGTCGCTCGTCCCCGCGGTAACTGTCATGCTTAGATCCCGATCGAGTGCAGGTTGGACAAATCGTTGGGTCCTATTAGGGCTCTGAACCGTTCCACTCCTTCAAGGAACAAGAGTCCGTCTTTGCTGTGGAACTTAAATTTAGTTCAGGAAATGATGTTAATGTTGAAAGCACACACATTTCTTATCTTATTTGGTATATAAGCTTTTCAGAAGATTATGGCTCTGGGAAAATGAAATAAATGTCAAAAACAGCTCCTCCTAACGAAGAAGTCCTCATTCCTCATTTTTTTTCAAGCAAAAAATAAATATATTCTTCACAGTTACTTGTAGGAGCAAAATTAATATTCATCTGCTTAAATGGGTTTTTAACAAATTCTCAAAACTTGGAATGTACAGGAGACTGGAATAGCTTATGTGGAAATAAGACCCCATCTCGGGGGGTCAGGAAGAAGCACAGTAAATGTGCATATTTACACAGTCCTTCCACCAAAAATGCTGGTTTGGAACCATCTGGAATACTGACATTCCAGTGGAAACTCCTCGCTCCACACTCATTAAGGGCAGTGTGAAGGACTGCCTACATTCTGCATGTTTTCCCCATTTCCCAGAACGTTTCTTTCCTTTGTTTATTTTTATACTTCATGGAATGTTCCTTTTTCCAAGGTTCGGTGTGTGGGGGGCGGGCGGGGGGCTCGGGAGGAACCGGGAGGTGCAAACGGCGGCTTGGCGGCGGCCTCTGCCCTTTCCCGCCCCGCGGACATCAGGGAGAGCTGGTGTCCTGCCCTCCGTCCTGCCCGGCTCAGGCTCCCGCCCGCCACCATCCTGGGTCTCGTTGAAATGTGTCCTCTTCATGGCTCAGGGCACCGGCTGGAAACTCGACTTTGTTCTTTGTCGTTTCTGTGAGCCTCACGCTGCGTCACGTGGGGGGAGACAATTCACAGGACTTCGTCATGTGGGCAAATTTCAGCGACTAAGACAGGTTTCCTCCTCCTGAGTACTTATGTTTTAAGGTCTGTGCTTCCCTCTCCAGCAGCGACGTCCGACACGGAGGGTGGCCCACGTGGCTCCTCGACCTGCCAGGGAGACGGAATTATGCTGACAGGGGCTTCTAGTGACATCTTCGTTTCCACGCACACCGTAAGGACAGCTGTGTGACTAGACACTCTGAGTTCCGCGATGTGGTTAGCGCCGTGCGATTTCCGTCGTCAGCGTCCGCTGGGGACGTGACAGGCCGTGGAAAGCACAGCGGTCCCACGGGTCCTCGAACGTTAACCACGTCCGTAAGTGTGAGTGACCTCAGCCACACTGAGATGTGTAGAGCCGTCTCCGACCAGGGTCGGAAGCTTTTTATGAGTGAGGACGGTGCCCCCTGCCGAGGCCCCCGGGCGCCTGGCAAGAAGCCCTTCCCGCAGGGGCGTGGGGCTCGGGGGTGCGTGGGCCCCACGTTCTTGCAGACGGCTGTAGAGAGGCCGACAGAAAGGAGGCCAAGTAGACTTCTTGTACTCAAGGCCTGGGATTCAGGGAAATGAGGGGTGGGCAGGACAGGCAGGACCCAGGAGCGAGCGCATCTGGCCATTTTGGGTTTGTAGAGTGACATCTGGTCCTTCTGACTTGACACTGGAGCATCTCATTGGCCGTTAACGGCACCGTGTGTAATGACCTTGGGTCTGGGCCACCCGGAGCCACGACCAGAGTGCTGACGCAGACACGGCGGGATGTAGGGCGCTTTGGCCCTCTCGTCCACTGGGGATTCCAGCCATTTCTCCCGCTGGCGGGTTCTGCCCACGGTGAATTCCACCGACTGTGAGGCCCAGTCTTCTTGAGGTGAATACGGCAAGAAAGTGAACACAGCCGTCACTTCAGAGTCCAGGGTGTGGAAGGACGGAGAGGGGACAGGGGACAGGGGACGCTCTCCTTCACTCCCTGCCCGTCCTCCAGGCACAGTGCTCGACCTGGTGGCCGGCGATTGGTTGCACAGGTCACGTGGCTGGGCCTGGCCACACGGTGCCCGTCACTTCCAGTCCAGGCATGTGACGGCCTGTGTGGAGCCACGGCCACTACCGAGGGATGGCTGCCGAGCCCCACCTGCCCACGGGGCTGCACTGGCGGGAAGGCCGTGACCAAACCCCTGGGGATAAGCTGGCGGAGCTACCCCACTGTCCCAGGACAGGAGGGTGGGCAAGGGCGTTCGCAGGGCACACGGGTCCCTTTGGCCACATTTGATAGGGTTCCCAAAACGAAGGAGCAGAAACATGGAATGAAGGAAGCCAGAGACTGGTTTGTAGGCAGGGATCTCAGGGAACAGAGAGATCCCAGAGTCTGGGGTTTGGTCGGGGGAGTCTACCGGTTTTCTTTTTCCTTTCTTTCCTTCTCTTTCCTTTCTTTCTTTCTTTCTTTCTTTTTTTTAAGATTTTACTATTTGACAGAGAGTAAGAGACAGAGAGCACAAGCAGGGGGAGCAGCAGAGGGAGAGGCAGAGGGAGAAGCAGACTCCTGGCTGAGCAGGGAGTCCGATGCGGGGCTCAATTCCAGGACCCGGGGATCATGACCTGGGCCGAAGGCAGACGCTCAACGGTCTGAGCCCCCAGGTGCCCCGAGTCTACTGGTTTTCCAATGCAAACTCTTGAAGTTGAAAGAAGGAGGTGATGAAACACAAGGAGGAGGGCCCTTGAGAGGCACAGAGCCCGTGGGCACGCGGGTGTCACTGCCGCCCTGGAAACCCGAGGGGATCAGGACGTCTCAGGGCAAAGGACAGTGACGGTGTGAAGGCGTGAGCCCCAACGACGTCTCTTTCACGGGAGCCTGGGCCTGACGCAGGGTCGGAGTGTTGGAGAAGGACATAGACCAAACCCGCACGTTTTTCTGAGAAAGACCCAGAGCAGGGTTCTTGGCCCAGATGAGTCTAGAATCAAATACAAGAGAAAGCCACCAAGCTTTTAGAGCGGCGTGGACAAAAATTAAAAAAAAATCAAAACCAAACAGCAGCCGGGTTGAAGTGTCTGTGACTGATGCACACAGGATTCCTGTGGCCCCGGCTGTTCTGGGGAAGAAGTGTGCTGCAGAGGACCCTCCCCCGGATGTGCGTCACCTGTGCCACAAAGGATAAGGAAGGTCACAGGCCTGCTGGGCGGCCCACGGGCCCGGGGACCTCATCCTGGCAGCCGGGCGCCTCATAGAGAGGGGGGCCAGGGCTTTGGACAGGGCGACCTCACACACCCGCTCGGGGCGGGGGGCTGGCAGGGCTCCTGCAGGTGGACCCTGCGTGATTCTCCAGGTTCCCCTTCCGTGTCTGCTCCCTGCAGGGGTGCTGGAGAGGGGCTGACCCGGGTACTTCACTTGTGGATATTGGGATCAAGAGCAGATGGAGAATGAGTCTCCATCGCCCTGACGCAGCATCTCCCTCCCAAAGCCTGGACTTGGCTGGCCGGGTCTGGGTAACCCTGGCACACAGCAGGGTGGATTTCTGGCCTCGTGTTTGGGTGAGGCCAGAGACCAGCGCTGGCCCATGTGTTGTGAGGGGGGCCTCACTCTGGACACAAGCTTTGCCTGACGTGGGATGCTGTCTCTGGCTCAGATGAGCGAGTTCTGAACCTCCCCTGTCCCCACTCCTGTCTTCGCCCCTGCACCTGCCCCCGGTCCCGCACCTGCCACTGGGTGCAGAGAGCAGAGCCGGTGAGACCCGGCTTTGGTTCCCACATGGTTCCTTCCTGCATGGTTCCCTCTTGGGATGGGAGGTGGGATCGTCCGTGACCCAGCCCAACCTCTCCTGCTTCCGAGTGAGTGTGGGGAGGGTTTACAGAGTTGGTTTTGCTACTGCATAGGGAAAGTCAACAAGGCATCCTTGATTCTGTGGTTCCAAACTCTTTAGTTATAAGAACTCTGTTCTTCAAATATTGAGCAGGTTTTTGGATCGCTTGTTCCTATAATAATTGTGCTCTCGTGGATGAGGTGTACAGATGTGCCCAGGATTCCTATAGGTTCAAGAATGTTCACAAGTGGAGCACCTGGGTGGCTCAGTGGGTTAAAGTCTCTGCTTTCGGCTCGGGTCATGATCCCAGGGTCCTGGGATCGAGCCCCACATCGGGCTCTCTGCTCCACAGAGAGCCTGCTTCCTTCTCTCTCTCCCTGCCTATTTCTCTTGCCTACTTGTGGTCTCTGTCTGTCAAAAAAAAAAAAAAAAAGAATGTTCACAAGCACTCGGGGTAGGATCCAGACCATAGGTGTCCTGTTCTGGAAACTGGAAGTCTGCACTCAACCTGCGGGCAGGTGCCCCATGGGTCCTCAACGAGGATCTGCCCCAGACCTCGGCAGCGTATGGGGGTTGGTGGCCTCTCAGGTTTTCACTGGCTTGTAGACACATCTCCCCAGTCTCTGCCCCGTTCCTCAGGAGGTGCTCCGCCTCTGCATGTGTCTGTCTCCATCTTCCCCTGCTCATGGGGACACAGTCATATTGATGTAGGGACACTTGATCACCTAAGACCCATTACCGAATCAGGTCACCTCCTAAGATACTAGGTATGAGGACTGGAACTTGTGAATTTGGGGGGACACAATTCAACCCACGACAGAGCCATTGCAACTCTTTAGTGTCATAAGTAACATTGTAATAAACGTCACCTCACACGAGTCTCCGCCTACTTGTTTTGTATCAGTGTTTTCTTACTGTAGATTCTTAGAAGTAGAAATATTAGGTCAGACAATAACTGTTTAGAAGATTTGGGATCTATGTATGCAAATTGCCTTCCAGAAAAGATCTACTAGTTTTCATTTTCAGAAGCATTTTGTATTTTTTAATTTAAGTCTTAAATGATTTAATATGTATTATCTAATGCTATTCCATAGCTTCTCGTGATGTTACTGGTGCGTTTCTCTGATCTGTAGAGAGGTAGACATTACCTCATGTGATTTCGCGGGTGGGTGGGATTCACGTTTATTATGGTGTTGTACAACATGGGGATGACTGTGTAAGCCACAAGGGGAAGTTGCAGCTGGGACCCTGTCACCGGAGTGGAATGCAGCGTGATCAACCCAGTGATGTCAGGGGTCACCTCACACGGCGGCTCCTGGTCCCATGGCTCCGTTCCTGCTCATACTGTGAGATTGCCCCTACACCAGACACGTCTCTGCTGAGGTGGGGTCATTGGGGCAGCATGTTTTTTCTTAAAACTGGCGTCCTGACGGCAGAGGGCGGCTAGAACGTGGGCTGCAGAGTATGGTGTGGATCTCCACCACGGGCGGCGGTGTCCTGGGTCCGCATGCTCCCTGGCGGGGAGGACAGCTGCATTTGGAAGGGGATGTGTGGCATGTAAGCCGGGACGTCACAGAGCGCAGGCGGCAGCCGTGCTCTATCCTTGATTTAATGTGGACACGAAGCTGTTTCAAGGGAAAAGCTTCCCTTGTCATGGCTTGAAATATTACTGCTTTATTTAGTGGCTTAAAGCCTTGATGTGTCATTTAATTCTTTCTTTGTTGGAAGAGTCATTATGAAACATAACTGATAATTACAATTGAAATTACACGAGGAATAGAAGAGCGTGTGCTTCTATATCCTGTAGCTGGTTTTATAATAAACTATTAGACGACTCCGTATTTTATTTTAAGATTTTATATGTTTATTTGAGAGAGTGAGAGAGAACAAGCAGGAGGAGGGGCGGCGGGAGAAGCAGACTCCCCTCTGAGCAGGGAGCCTGATGCAGGACTCCATTCCACGACCCTGAGACCAGGACCAGAGGCAAAGGCAGACGTTTAACCAACCGAGGCCCCCAAGAGCCCCAGATGATTCCATGGTTTAGAAAATTATCATAGATTTGTAGGATTGTGATGTGCTCTGGAATGAAAATTCACAGAAGTTCGATATCGTATGGCTCATGAATTGTGGCCCAAATTAGACAGGAGGGTTTTGAGAGACACGTTCATATACTTAAAGGGCTGTGATGCCGACGAGCATCTCTGACCTGCTGGCTGCCAGCAGGTCGCGGTGGGGATGTCTGAAGGAGGAGACGCTGCGGTTTAGGGCTTGTCGTTGCAGAACTGACTGTGCTCTCCGGAGTGGAATCCGTGCTCAAAAAGAGCTATCGGTGGGGCCCGCGGAGCCCCTGCCTCCTGCTCTCCTAGTGAGACCATCCCAGCCACCATTCAGGGACCGCGGAGCGCATCTCGGTGGGTACGCGCACCCGGGGCGGGGGGGGGCGTATGCATATGGAGTATCTCCCGCTTTTCCAATCTCATGAAATGCCACTTTGCTTTTGGGAAGGAGCTAATTTAGTACCTGTTTTTGCTGACCTACGGAAATCTGAAGAGGGTTTTTGCTTTTACAAAAAAAGGCAAACGGAGGAAAAGACCATTCAGCATTGGTGGGCAGCGGGCTCGCCAGCGGACACGGAGGCCACGCGGGCCACGTGCACGGATCAGGAGCTCCTGAACCACCCCCTCCCCCTGGGGGGGCCACAGCAGCATCTCTGCCTCCAGCCCCCAGAGCACCGGGCCCTGTCTGCACATCTGGGCTTCCTCGCCATGCATCCCGTGTGTCCGTTAGCCAGATGTGTCCCAGGACATCAGAAAAACTGAAGACCGATTATGTTTTAGGCGTGGGAATGCCTGAAGACGTTTTCAGATGAGTGAACGGCAATGGCTGCTCTGTTCTGGCCATTCTGGTTCTGAAAGCTCGCACGCGGAGGCTCTGCAGAGGGAGAGGGAACGCCGTGTGTTCACGTGAAGGTGCACGTGTGTGTATGTCTGTGTGGAGACTTGCTGCTCTGACTTACAGAAGACAGTGCCCAATTGCCTCCGCCCACCTCCCCTGCTGCTAATGTCCTGTGGGGCCGTGACAACCTCGAAGTCGACCCCACGGCTATCGGCGAAGTCTCTGTCACTCCGGCGGTGGTCCGCTCGCATCCCGGGTCCAGCAGGGCCGCACACGGCAGGTGGCTCTCGGGTCACGTGGCCTTCGCTGTGTCCCAGGCCCTCAACGCTTCTCAAGAGTTAGGGCGGCTTGTCCGACGGGGGTTCACGGCCCTCGTGCGTGGGCAGAGTTTTCCCCTCTGCTGTACCGACAACCGAGAGGAGGGTCCGGGGCGCCGTTCCGACACTGGGCTTGTCCGCTCTCCCTTCCGTCAGGCACGTCCGTACTCAGAGTGGTGACGGCTTCTCAGAGCGTCGGCCCCGCCATCCCGGGGTGCTGGGTCTCCCCCTTGTTCGGGCGCCGACTTGGACGTTGAGGCAACGGTTCCAAGTCCCTTCCAGGTAGACGTTGCACGGTGTGTCTTTCCCAGCCTTCTCCCTCGTGCGCGCTTCCGCTCGGAGGTCCTCACAAGGGGCAGGTAGCTGGGGCTTCCCCCGTTTCATCCAGGCGGACGATCTGTGCCTTTTCACTGCCGTGTTGGGAATTTTCACCTTCTCGATTATTGCCGACCCGATGTTCTGCAAGTCCCCCACTCCCCTTCCAGTTGCTTGCTTCGTTCTTCCCGCGCTTTCTGCCTCCGCTGGGCTCCGCTGGGTCTCTTGGCCGACTTCTCGCTCTCACACTTAAAACCGCCTCCTGGCTGTCCAGGCCCTCACAGCAAGTGTTAGACTGACGCTTTCCGGTGTCCGGCTCCTCTTGAGTCGCCTCGTCTTGGGTTCCCCACCTCATCCCCCCCCCGTCGGCTGGGGCGCACAGGCTCTGTGGGGTCCACCTGACCTCCCTGCCCAGAACAGGGCTCTGGTGGACAAGTCCCCCTTCTTCTGGGCCCAGCGGTATCTCACGCCTCCTCCTTCCTGCTGGACTTGGACCCGCAGTGGACAGGAGCCAGAGAGTAGCTGCCAGTCGTCGGCTGTCCTGGAGCCCCCCACGCCCCCTGCCCTGCACAGCCTCCCCCAGCCTCCGGACGGGGCGATGCAGGTTTCCTCTCGCTGGAACAGAGCAGGCGGTGGGCTCGCGCAGCTGCTTCTGTTCCTCCCAGCTGTGGTCGCGCACAGTGGGGGGCTGCGTCGTGCCTGCTGAGCGCACGTGGGGAAGGGCCGCCAGTTGCTACGGCAACCGGTCCCCGAGGGGCTAACCCATGCCGAGGGGTTCGCTGAGCCTCAGCCCCTCGGAACCTGTGTGTTCTGGGCCCCTTCAGCGTCAGGAGGACCGGGAGCGTTCCCTGGGCCCTCCCTGGCTCCGGAGAAGGTGCCCGATGCGTATCCCAGAGCTAGTGAGGGGCACAGTGAGGGGCACAGTGAGAGGCCCATGGCGAGGGAGCCCCTCGCACTGGGTTGGGTCTGAGGAAGGATTTGGGAGCTTCTATTTGCATGAGATGCTCCTGGTGGTCTTGTCCCCTCTGGTTCTACAGTTAATTAGCAGGAGACTGGAGGGTCTTCAGTATTTGTATCCTTTTTTTTTTTTTTTTTTTTTTTAGTGTTTGTATTTTTACAAAATTCAATGCAGTGTAGTTCTTTTGGCCATTTTTACCCATGAAAAGTACTCACAGTGGACACTAAATTCCTGTTTGATGAGACATAAAGTGTGAAAAGCCTCAGCATTAAGGATACCAAGTCAACAATTAATTTATTCTTGGAGAAGAGTGTGGATCGTCAGGACGCAGATGGGACAGCGTGATGGACGCCCTCTGGGTCTCAGGTCTGCTATTCTGTGCTTGTGCTTCCAGAACCCTCTTGCGATTGGATAACGAGAAAACTCTGCACCATGTCGGAATTGTTTTTCTGTAATACCCTTTAGGACCCATCAAGGGGGACACGTTTTACATCACATTCTGTGAATTCCAAACACAACAAGTAACTTGATGGGTTTTTATCTGTTAAACTGAAGAAATTGAGCTAAATATACTTTTAGTTTTACACAATGTGAAAAATATGTATTTCGTGATGCTACATACAGGAAAAAATACGAAAGTGTAAGAGATACATAGTTTCCAAAGGTTTTTTTTGTTTATTTAGTTGAATGCGTGTCTGACAAAGCCCAACGATCTCTCTCTATTCGTCTTTCTTACTGTCTGATCTTACATAATGCAACACAAGCACTCTGCCCTAGACTATGTCCAAAGAATCTAGTTGAAACATGTTTCCACATTCATCAGGACGCTCAAAGTTACCCACGAATTTTGGGGGGAAGTCGGGAAGGCCGGAGGACAGGCACCTCACGCAGGAACTGGCTCCAACCTGCACGTACTTCCAGCTGCCTGTGAAAAAACAAGATGATTTCTGAAAGTATGTGAGTTTAACATGTTTATCATTTTAAGTTAAAACAAACCCATTTTAGGATTCGTGAGAGTAGTGCATATTAAAGCTGTCTTCTTCCTTCTACGTCTCTGTGAGTCACGCAGAAGGGTGCAGAACGCCGTCTGTCCTTCTGGAAAGGACATGTGCACCCCCATGCATGTGTCGTTGGGCGAAGCCTGTCAAACACGTGAGGCAGGGCCCAGGCGTCCGGGCCCGAGGCAGCTCGCGTGTTCTGGGCATAGCTCGGCCCCCGATGCTGTCCAGAAACCCCGTAGTGGTGCGAAGTCCCCGGCATGAAGCTCCAAGGACATGTCGTCCCACCTGCTCCCCCCGTGTCTGCCCTTGGCCCCACAGACATCTCGACCCCCCCCACGTCCTGTCCTGGAAGAGGTCCATCTGCCCTTCTACACACCGCGCAGCCGTCCCTTCCCCCAGGGGAGGCGGCCACGCAGGACGGGGCACCTGCGGCACTGGGTTCCCACTTTCTCCGACTGCTGCTCTGGGAGGTTCTTCCAGTGGCTGTGGGAAGGGGCGTGAGGCGCCACAGGTGGAAAGTCCCAGCCGGACGCAGCTCTCTGCACGAGCGTGTGAGAATTCACTTCTCCCAGCACCACGTCCGCGTGCAGAGGGCTCACGTTTCCCCAGGAGGTGCGGACCCCGTGTGTGCAGGCACAGACACGCACCCGCAGGGCCACATCCACATCTGGGACTCTCAGACTCTGCTGGGAGCAGGAGATCCGTCTCCCGATGGAGCGCACGGAAGGCGTGTGAGGAAGTGGGGGGCGGGGAGCGGCGTCGGGGCCCTGGGAAGGAGCCGAGTGGCCGGGAGCGCTGGGACTGGCACTCCGGGGCAGGTGTAGACCCCACACGTGCAGCCTGTCCTCTGCCTCGTAGACAGCCAGATGGCGGCCCCGTCCGTGCCCCGCTGGGGTGTTAAAGGAGCTTCTCTGTGGTGCTGCCTCACCCCAGCTCACGAGCACACGTCCCGGCAGAAGGGGCTGCGTCCACGTCTCCACAGGGATAGCGTCGACTCTAAATAACAGAACCACCAGAGCGTCCACCGAGCAGGGAGCCCAGAAGCCAGGAGCCAGGGGGGACGTCAGCCTGTGCTGGGGCTGGCTCTTTCCAGATTCCTGCCCCCGCTATCCACCCCCTGCACCCTCTCCCTCAGCACCCACTACCCTCCCCTGCGCCCCCTCCTGCCCCCTGCATTCTCACAGCTGACCATGGCTGCTCCATTTCCAGGCGTGGAGGAGAAAGGACAAGCGCCTTGCAGCGCCCTTGCATTCATCCCAGGAAAACCAGGGCCTTCTAAGCGGTCGTGTCCTACATACCACCAGCAGAAACGGTGCCAAATCCCTGTCCCTAGCTGCAAGAGAAGCTTGGAAACTTAATTTATTTAATTTCATTTTTTTTACCCTAGGCACAAAGATGAACCTAACAGAAAGAGGCTTGTTTGGGAAGGAACAAGAACGCATGCTCTGTGCTGCGAGGATGTGGGAATCGCCCCCCACTCGGTCCACAACCCGTGCAGGCCCCTCCGTCCTGTCCAGGGACCCCCACAAGGGCTCCTGTTTGCCACTGTGCGACGCGGCTGTCACTGCCGCTCCCAAAAGTGGCCTCTTCCTTCAGCTCCCGTGACCATCGTCCTGATTTCCTTGACCTTTCAGCCTCCCCCGAGGTTATGAAATGCGGGGGTCTCTCCAGTCTCCGCCCACCTGCCACGTCCACGCTTGAGCATCGACTTGCTGACGAGACTCTGCCCAGCCCGGACCTCCGCTCTCGGCTCCGGAGTTGCATGTGCGGCCGGACGCCAGAGCTTTCCCTCTGATTCTCACAAAGACACCAGCCACACGGAAAACACGCCTCCCACTGCCCCGAACAAGCCAACTTGTGTAAGCCCCAGTGTTTCTCTCAGGTTCCCAGCCCCCGATCCTTTGAGCAGTGCCAGCCGGAGACGTAGCGGCCCCGTGCCCGCCTCCGCGTCTGCAGGCTGCCACCACACCTGCGGGGTCCTGCCTCCAGGGAGCCTCCCGACACCCACCGTCGGACACCGGGGCAACAGGTAGATGGCCAGCAAGGTGTGCCCGTCCACAGGCCCCGCGGCAGCCACACTCCCACTGTCCTGCCCGCCGAGGCGGCGGCTGCAGGGGCCTCTCAGCCACGTGCCTCCGGCTCCCACAGGCCTGCCACGTCCACGCCGTGTTTCTGCACTTTCTGTGCATGGCTGGTCAGAAAGTAAGACGGGAGGAGGCATGAGGCCCCGGGCAGATGAGTCACAGGGAGGCTGGAAGGGCAGGACGGTGACTTGCCGCCCCCCACCGTGCCCTGTAACACCTCTGAGACGCTGGGGCCAGAGGCCACGCCTGTGCAGGTGCGCTGGTCTCAGACGAAAATGTCTACCTGCCGCCAGAATCGGCCAAAGTGTGTCTTTTTCTCAGAAAACTTAGCTTTAGGGGCGCCTGGAGGGCTCAGTCGGTGAAGCCTCTGCCTTCACCTCAGGTCATGATCCCAGGATCCTGGGATCGAGTCCCGTGTCGGGCTCCCTGCTCAGCGGGGGTCTGCTTCTCCCTCTGCTGCTCCCCCTACTTGCGCTCTCTCTCCCTCCATCTCTCAAATAAATAAATAAAATCTTTAAAAAGAAGGGAAAGGAAACTTGGCTCCATCTACCTGTAGAAACTCGGTAAACTGGGTTCAGTGTTTTCAAGCAGGCAAGGCTGCCCTCTGGGGCAGACCCCAGGGCCTCCCTCGTGCACGCTCAGCCACCGGCTGTGGGGGGGCCCTGCCCGCACTCCCGTCACCCTGTGGGGAGGACCGCCGCACGGCACCAGCCTGCTGCCAGCCGGGCGGGAACCAAGCTGCCGCATCAGAAAACTCGGCGTTTAATTCCCTCCGGGTTTTCTCTGAGGCCCTTTGTGCTCCACAATCACAGACGCATTCGCGTTCGGCCGAGGCAGCCTCAGGGTGTGCTCCGCCACGTGTCTCCGCTGTTTCCGTGCCAACGGGGGAGGCGCATGTCTCGGTGGCCCAGCAAAGGTCCCCTCCATCAGGTGCGTTTCCGTAGCTCCTTCTGAGCAGGGACCCTGCCCGCTCGCTCGGGGAGGCGCCTGCCGCGCTTGCCGAGGCCCCGTGTCTCCCCGGAGCGTCGGGGCGGCCTCGGCCCCGCGGTGTGAGCTCGCACAGGGTGATTTCGCCGACTGTTCTTTTGTGCACGAATGTTGTCTTCTCTGCTAAGTCTCGGTGGGCTTCTTCATGGAAAGCAGGGGTAAATGTTGGTGAGTGTTTATTGAACAGTCGCTGGGTAGCAACAGCCCAACACGACGGACCCCTCGTGCCCGGCCTCCTCACAGTCTGCGTCTCCCTGGCGTTGGGCCCTGAGCTGAAGCGCACTTCCCGCCGCCGACTCAGATCTGCAGGCCAAGGGGGTGTTTCCCCCGACTCTTCACCGTGCCGGGCAGCCCTCGCCGGGGTTCCAGGTGCCCGATAGGTTTTCCTTATTCATTTCTCCTGAATCCACCAAGACCAACGTCCCCTCAGGAGGAATGAGAACCCCCCAGGACTGGCCGTGCTGCCCTCGCCCCGCGCCCCCGGGACTGTGGCGAGCAAGAGGCAAGTGGACACCTCGGAGGCCAGGGTCTCGGCGCATGGCGGCTAGTCCCCCCGTGGGCGTCAGGATCCTCACAGGAGACAAAGCGAATTTGACAGCTCTTCTGAGCAAACACTCGATGGGAAAACAACAAAGGCTTAATAAGTGCAGGTGTGGCTGTCGCGTGACTAGTGTTGAAGCTGGCCCAGGCCAGAGGCTAAGGCCAACCCTGGACAGCAGGGTCTGCGGCCTCTCAGTATCACTTGATAGATCATTCCCCCCTTATCTTGTCCTTAAAAACACACTGATTTCTATCTCTTCGCTGGCTTCTATCTCTTCTGAGAATGCTTCTTCCCCGAAGTACGGTCCACTTACCCCAGCGCCCGCCAGCACCATTGGAATACGGCCGTCTGCTCCCGAGCCGGTGAGTCATTTTCTCCCCGTGTAACGTATGCAAGGACCGAGGCCTCGGGACAGACTTCCCTGAGCCTGGATGGCAGCATGGGCGTGGGGATCTCAGGCTCCAGGGTCTGGCCACGAGGCTGTGCCCACAGTGGCCCCGCACTTCTGTAGCCCGGTGGGTCCGTGGTGTGGGCAGGCCATGGAGTTTTCTGAGTTTGTAGTGCAGCCAGTACCTAGGGTCGAGAGGAAGAATATTCTGGAAGGGAAGCAGCTGGGATCTCTTGGTCAGCTCCCAGATATTTCTGTAGCTCCAGTGTATTTATGAAGGCCCATGGCGATGGTCAAGATTCCAGCTGGGGAGGGGAGAACTCCACGTGACCCCGTCCCTTGCTGCTGCCTTAGCTCAGCGGGACCTGTTCTGGGGCTGGTGCATCATTGCCGGATCTGCACGGAGAGGCCCCAGGATCACGTTACTTGGTCAGGGCCACCAGCGCTTTGGGGGCGGGGCCGGGGGCGCCCTCCTGCCGGGGTCCGGCCTGTGCGGGCTGCCGTGATAGGCAATCTCGCGCTCATTCTGGAATGTGGTTTCATCATTGTTTGAAGCTCTCCCCTTCAGGATCTGGTTGTCATCGCTTCTCAAATGCACACTCTAGGTAGAAAAATCACCTGGGTCAGGTCCTCTCGTCTGTCTCTGTTCTTCATACGACCCATCTGTGTGGAAGAGGCGGGTGGAGGCCAGTCCACTGTGGTCATGATGGATTTGGCGGATTCAGGGTAGCGCTCTACTTGTTGGCAGGAGGGAAGGCGGGGGTGGCTCTGGGGCCCCGACCGCTCCCTGGCTCCGGTCAGCGGTCCCTGCTCAAGATGTTCCCCGCTCCCTGCAGGGACCACATCCAACACCACTGTGCTCTTGGAGCCGGGGATGCGTCGTCCTCTCATCTTTTACCTGGTAAGCAGGTGATTCACCTGTGCTTCTGGGGGGGGGATGTGGCTGTTCAAAGGGACGCTGCGGTGCCTGAGGGCAAACCACCGTGCCCCCACGAATTCTCTTTCTCCTTCTGGTTTTTAAAGTTCTTAAATTGACATTCGGCCTGGGCATAAACTCCCTGTGTTGGGTGTGTGGCCATGTGACCCGCATCCTGACCAAGATGTAGAACATTCCCTCTCCGGAAAGTTCTGTAGCTCATCCCTGTCAATACCCTCGCCTCAGACCCTGAGGGGACCACACTATGGCCATCACCCAGCTTTGTCATGTCTGTCACTTCCTGAGGTGGGAGGACTCAGCACACCGCCCCCCGACCGTGGCCGGACTTCAGTCACCGAGCGTCGTGTGTGAGCCTCACCCTGGTGGCCAGTGGGACTCGGACGCAGTTCCCTCGTGTGGCTTGTGCTGTCCTCTTGGGTGGATGTGCCCCACTGCTCCCATCTCCTGTCATGACATTACGTCTCGTGCTAGTTTGGGAATCCTATGAATGAAGCGGACATAAACACGGACAACACTCTAGATGGAGAGATGTGCTCATTTTGGGGACGATCATGTTGATTTCCTATCACCGTGTAACCATCACTCTGCTCGGTGTCAAGGCCACAGTCAAGGGGCCAGCAGGCCACGACCTCTCTGGAGCTCAGGGCACCCTAGGCTGTGTAGTTCACCAGGCCCTAGAAGCAGGGCTTCTGCCCGAAGCTCCTGCTGTGAGGCCCTCACCTTACCTTGCTTCCTCATGGCCGGCAGGAAAGCTCCTCCATCCACGGAGACGGAGCCATCCCAGTCCCTGATCGGGAAGGACCTCTGCCTTTGCCGCACAGCATAGCCTGTCTGGGGCAGTGACGTCCATCCTCTTTGACAAATGATATGGTAGGAAGAAAGTCACAAGTCCAGGGCACTCGAGGAAAGTTACACCAAGAGGTTAGCACCTCCTGGAAGAGCAGAGGGGTCCCTGGCATCTGCCCACCTCAAGAGGGTCATCAGGGTGGCCCACGTTTTGCTTCAGTAGCGCACTGACTCCCGATCCTGCCGGCGGGGCTCCGGGTCCCAGTGGTCCCGGTCTCGACCGATGCTGACGTGACGTCGGGATGTGAATGTACCTGCCGATGCACGTGTTGGGGTCACTGACGATCTAGGGCTGAAAGCTCAGCTCCCTGTCATTTTTGGGGGAGGCGATGGCCGGCACATATGTGTGATGTGTGACAATTCCTCCCACGTGGTAGAGAACAGGTTGTTTTCAATCAGCCCTTACATTGGGAGATAGACAAAAGGCTAACCCTCCTGTGCGGCACCGTTCCTCGCTACTTCTCGTGAAAACAGAGAGAGTGCAAACACAGATTACCGGAATTTATGAGTAAATTTACCAAGATCACACACCTCAGGGTTGATGTACAGAATAAAGTGTGTTCATGTAAACCAACAATGTAAACACAGATGCAAAAAGAAAACTTAAATCTAGATGGAGATAATATTTACAGAACGATAACAAATCTCAACAGGAAAAGCTCTAATGAAGATGTACAAGATGGCACACACATGCACGTGCACACGCGTGCACACACGTGCACACAGATGCACACAGATGCACACAGATGCACACGCACACACACATGCACACACGTGCACACAGATGCACACGCACACACACATGCACACAGATGCACACACATGCACACGCACACACACATGCTCACACACGCACACACACGATCACTGAGAGCGGCTGAAAAAACAAAGCCCGGAGGCGCGTGTCAGGCGTGTGATCTAAAGCTCCAATGCGATCCCCATCAACATGCAGACACGTTCTTCTACGGGAACAGGTGATTGTAACATGCTTGTGGATGAGCAAAGGTACAAGGACCCCGAGCGTCTCAAACAAGGAATACCAGGAAGGACGTACTTTGCTAGGTACCAAGACGTGCCACACACATGCGGTTCCTAATAACGTGTGGGGCTTGCGCAAGAAGAGACCAGAGAAGGCCGAGTGCAGAGACACACCCTTGCACATCCAAGTGCTGATTTATTAAAAAGGCAAAGTAAGGCAAAGGCAAAAAAAAAAAAAAAAAAGCAAAGAGTGGGTGGTTTGCTGATACATACGAAAAATACAAAGTTTGGCCCTTACCCAGATCACACCCCAAGCGTAATTTCTGATGATGCGTCTGTGGTGTAGACGAGCATGTCTGGGAGCTTGAGGAGGCAGGGTGTCTTCCAGCAGACACACAGAATATTAACTCCAACTGGGAAAGACGACTGGTTTATATAAGAATTATTGACTTTATTCATCAAGGAAAACCAGCCCGAAGAGATACTTGCTTCGCATCATCCGACCAGGACTTGTGTGGGGTTCGTAGGAAAACCCCTAAATGGCAATTATGCGAGACAGAAGGTGTGAAATGGAAGCAGACAAGCTCTCGGATCACCCCCAGGAAACTAGGGCGATGTGCCTGTGCCCCCAGGGCACCCCTGTGGGGGACGGGCCCTGAATTTTGCAGAACTGCCTGGAGTCCGTTCCCAAGGGCTCAGCCAGTTCACCTTCGCGGAAACACTTGCCTTAGGACGGGAATTGTGGACGCTCTTCCTGGTGCCAGAATTCAGTTTCAAGTTGTTTATTTAAAGGGTGTTCCCCAGGTGCTGTACACAGGAAACAGACATAACATTGTGTGCCGAGTATATGTCCGTAAGAATAACTGAGCATGTGAAAAATGATTAAAAACCAATGAAAGTGCCCCCGGGAGAAGCCGGTAATGGATGGGATACGATGTTGGAAAAGGCCAGGCAAGGGCAGGATTTCAGGAGACTCGGCCTCCGCCTGATGGATCAGAGATCCCAAGTGGGTCAGGGACCTGGGCTCCTGTGCGGTCGGTCCCCGTGCAGGCCTCCCAAGCACCTTGCCTCCTCTGGCTTGCCAGGCTCAGGACCCCCAAGGGGACCCCCCGGACAAAGTCTCTTCACAGCCATTCACAGCCTACTTTGGGGCTGGGGACCTGCAGGAATCGGGGAGCAGTCCTGGGACCCTCGAGCCTCCTGGAAGCAGAGCCAAGGTGGGAGCTGATGTGAGAGGAGGCCTGTGTGGGGCAAGCGAGGTGACGTCCCAGAAAGACCTTGGCACAGAGATGTCGGCAACAGAGGAAGGATGGGGAGAGGAGGCAGTGGCCATGCCCGGCTTCAGCCCCGTCTGCAGAGGGTTGGCAATGCTGTTTTGTGGTGAAGCCATAGGCGGGTGATGGGGGAACGCTGTGGTGCCCTAGGGGGCCGTGACAGGGCCACGCTGCCTCAGACCCCCATGCCCTCAGGCACAGTCGAGCGGCAGCTCCTGGAAGGCACAGCCCTAATCGGCACTGGACTCCGGGGGCAGCAGCTGGGCTCTGGGGCAGGCGGACGGTTGGCTGGAATGGGTGTCTGGAGACAGGCGTCTTCACGGCCACGTAAGGGCCGCAGCACTGCTGCGTGGTCTGGCACAAATGTCTCTGTGCCACAAGCAATGACGTGTGTGTTCCGTGTGTTTGTCGTGGCGCGAGGTCACGGTGCGCGTGAGGGGTCACATGGAAACGAAGCGGGCGAACATAAAAATCAGCCCACGGTTCTAGCCACAAGGTTGCCGATTGCCTTTGGGGAGCGCGGGCGTGACTGAAATAGGCAGTGGGGCCTTTTGGGGTGCAGACGGTACTCCGCTTCCAGTTCCCACCCCAGTGTTTCCAGGGTCTCAGCAACGGGCTTAATACGACAGCTGTGTTGTGTGTGAATGTGTGTGTGTCACACAGTGTGTGTGTGAACCCAGCTCCCCTCATTCTGCGACGCGGAACACTCATGGCTCCTAGTTCAGAGTCAAGGACAGAAGCCTTAAAATAATTCCCGTAAGCATGTACTTGGCCCCCACAGCCCACGTTCCCTAAAACATTACCCTGGCCGTTCAGGGGGTAAAGGACGTAGCTCACGGGACAGTCATGAGCCAGGCCGTGGGCTGACCGACACGGGCGTTGAGCGAAGGCGGCTGGGTGTTCCCGGCCTTGCTGAAGCTGACGTCGCCAGGAGCCAGTTTTGAAGGAGGAGTCGACGCTGCATCTGGGAGAGCCACAGCGACAACATTCAGCGGCAGGTGCCCGGTCTGTGCTGCCTGCAAGGTCCGGGGTGACCTGCGTCGGAGACAGGAGCCCATGTCCCCTGTGCCGCCGTCTGTGGGCACAGCAGGCTTAGACACGAGGCCCCACTTGGCCCCACGGTCCCCGAATCTCTTGTAGACCAGTGTTCCCTTTGGGCTGGCTCTGCCTGTAGGACCAGCAGCTCCTGAAGCTGTATGTCCTGCCGTGGGGTCCTGTCAACTGCCTGGGGGCCGACTCGCCGCCCACCTCTCGGGCCACCCACCCTGACCTCCGCATGACTCACGCCCAGGATCAGCTTCTCCCCAAAGCCTCAGAGTCTCTTTTTGGTCCACTGTTTTCTTGATGACCACATTCCTCTAGAGCCACCAGCACAGGGTCCCTGGGGAGAGGAATCGCTGGGGCTGGTTTCTTTGAAGGGACTCTGGTTTGGCACCTGATAACTCCAAAAACATCAGAAAATGACCCCAATTCTCCATTTATCTTCCTGTAAAACACACTGGGAAACTGGCATTTGCTTCTCGTACTGGAAGCACACAGGATGTCACGCTTGTTGAGTTTCTGAGCGAGTGGCAGGGGCTTCGTGGAGAGCCGAAGGCCACCTTCCTCGCTGCCCGTGGGAAGGCATCCTGTCTTCTCTCCTGCGCAGCACCGACGCCGACAGGCGTGCCTGCCTCTGTGCTCTGGGAACACAGCCCACGGGACACCATCAACTGGCAGAGGCAGAGCGGAGAACCCTCTGGAAATCTTCATCAGCATCATCACAACCCTGTCTTGGTTATTCAGCCAGACAGTCATCCTTGGTGAGGCTCAATTCTACGCACGGCTTGGAAATGAGAACTACAGAGTGAAGAACAGTGAACACACACTCCCCAGCACGCGATCGATCGCCCAGAATGCTGGGGGTCAAATGTGCTTTCTGCATACTTCTTCTTATTTCTTGTCCCTCTTCTCCGAGGTGCGTGGGTGACTCATGGAGAGCAGAAACGAGAGTGGACCCAAGCTTCCCTTCACTTCCCACAGCTTTTGCTCATTCCTCCAGAGAACTACCCAAAACTTGCAGATGGGTCAATGGGCACTTACTCACTCTATTGAGAACTTCCAAAATTATGCAAAGAACAAAACAAACAAACAAAAAACAAAAACAAAAAACAAAAAAGCAAACCCTAACCCATCCCTTGCTGCCTGGGAACTACAAGGAAATGTAAATTATCTCTAATTCCCAGAGCTGACACTCTGTCTTCACACACACGCTATGTGCACAAAGAAAGATGCGATTGATTTTCAAAATTTAGGAAGTGATGTAATTGGTAAGAATGGAACTTTTAATGGGCTATAGTGTCACTGTTTTAAAACCGTTTTGCTGAATAACGCGATTTGGATGGGAAAGTATTAAATTTTGGCAAGTGGAACGTGGGGCAGGCGTGAGGGCAGGAGCAATTCAGGGGTGGGCTTGGACTGCACACTCTGTCCCTCAACATTGAATGTTAATCCTCGGCTGTCCACCAGGGCCACCAGCTTCTGTCAAGCGCTGGTCTTCGTGAGACCCCAGGAGGTACCCTTGCCTTTTCTACTCTGAATCTTTTCTTTTTGATTCTCTCAGTGTTCACATAAGGAAGCTTGGTGATCTTTCTAGATTTCTGTGAGGGGAAAAGGGAGCAGATTTCCATGAAGTCACTGTGGGAACAGTACCATGTCGGCTGTGTTCACGCCAAGCAAGTCATCGCTGGTGCTGCACGGTGTGGTCTGAGCTTGTTGCTCTGTGGTGAAACATCTTTACCACGGGCAGGAACTTTCTGAGTCGACGGACGAGTGGATCCAGGTTCTTAGAGTTCTTAGAGGGTTGAGCCATTCTCCTCTCTGAAAGCCCATCTCCTGCGGCCGATCTGGAAACTATAAAAGCTTATTTACCTTTTTTGCATCACTAAAGGTTTTTTCTTTTCTTTTTTAAAAACCGAAGTGTGACTAACTTGCAGTGTGGTGTTACTACACACAGTGAAAGATACAGCGATTGAGCACGGACTCAGTCCCGTCACAAGGGCAGCCCCCGTACAGCGCTATGACAGTATTGCTGTCCTTTCATCCCCATGACTTACTCATTTTAGAACTGGAAGAATTTGTACCTCTTAATCCCCTGTATCTATCTCACCGCTTCCCCCCCACTGCCCCTCTGCAAACCACCCATTTGTTCTCTGTGTTCAAGAGCCTTTTGCTTGTTTGTTCATTTTGTTTTTTAGATCCACCTATGAGTAAGTCATACAGTATCTGTCTTTCTCTGACTGACTGACTTCCCTTAGCATCACACCCTGTAGCTCTGTCCACGTTGTCAAAGACATTAGGATCTCATGCTGTTACTGCTCTGTAATATTCCCAAATATCTATAGACACATCTTTGCCACTCATGTATCGATGGGCACTTGGGCTGCTTGCACTTCTTGGCTGTTGTAGATAAAGCTGCCACAAACACTGGGGAGAGTGTATCCCTTTGAGTTAGCGCTCTTGTATCCTTTGGGTAAATTCCCCTTGGTGTAATTACTGAATGGTGGGGTAGTTCTATTTTTAACATTTTGAGAATTTTCTGCCCTATCACCCATGAATGTGTGGGCATATTTCTGATGACATTAAATTATGTTACTTTCTACAAATTTATTCAAATTTAAAAATAAAGTATTATTGCATTAAAGTCCATATTGGAAAATGAGGATATAGAACAAAGTCATGCACATAGTAGGTGATCAAATAAATATCAATATAAAAAATAAATATCACTGGATAAGTGTCAATTAGTTTTGCTTAAGAAAAAAAAAACAACAACAAACCTGGCAACGCTGTAATAGCATCATACCTGCTGATTCTAGCACTGCCCAGGCACAGAACCCATTCTCCTCTACCTGCAATCACTCCACGGCTCATAATCAGGTAAAATACAGATACTTGAGAGACAATAATAAATTATTTCTAGATCCTTGTGTACTAAAGTTGTCAGATAATTGGAATAGGGATGAATGATCAACATTTTAAATTTTATTTATTTCTTCCATTGCATGCCCTAGAGATAATGCAAATATAGAATTTTCTTTTTTCTCTAAAGAGCATAAAAGTATGAATGTATTGGGCACTTCCTGACTAATAAATATCTTACACTATTGAAAAAATACCAAAATTCAGACAGTTCACGTGCAGCTTCAGTGTGAGAAATTATATTGCTGACCAAAACAAGTCAAAAGAATATTTGCTTTTGCAGTTTGCCTACACTGGTTTAAGGTTGTACAAGAAAGATGCGCAAACATTTTGGAAACATAAATTGACATGGAATTACTGAGTCAAAGTTTAATGAAAAAGGGATCTGGAAGATATTATTCAGTAAAACAAGCTAGTTGTAAAAATGATAGAGCCTAAAACCACACACCTGCAACAGTCCAAACAGTGTCATACTGGCAAAGGGATAGGTGAGTAGATCAAGGGAATGGAACAGAGATCAATGGAACAGGACAGTGATCCCAACAGTACACCCCCATTCAACCTACTGAGGTTTTTTTTTTATTTCTTTTCAGTGTAACAGAATTCATAGTTTTTGCACCACACCCAGAGCTCCATGCAATGCGTGCCCTCCATAATACCCACCACCTGGCTCCCCCAACCTCCCACCCCCCGCCCCTTCAAAACCCTCAGGTTGTTTTTCAGAGTCCATAGTGTCTCATGCCTACTGAGTTTTGACAAAAGAGCAGAGGCAATATAATGGAGTAAGAGGAATTTTAACAGATGTGCTGAAGAAGTGGACATCTGCACCTGAGAAAGTGGATCTAGATACAGACCTTACATCCTTTCTGAAAATTAACTCAAAATGGATTGTAGACCTGAATGCAAACCACAACACTATAAAACTCCCAGATGATAATGTGAGTCAGTGTAGATGACCTTGGGTGTGGTGATGCTTTTTGAGATAGGACACCAAAGACATAATCCATGAAAGAAATGATTGATAAGCTAGACTTTGTTAAAATTAAAAATGTATGTTCTGTGAAAGATAATCTCAGAAAAGCTAGAAGATAAGTCACAGGCTGAGAGAAAATATTTGTAAAGACACGTCTGATAATGGATTATTATCCAAAATATGCACAGAACTCTTAAAACACGCCAATAAGAAAACAAGCAACCTGATTATAAAATGGGTTCTGTACCCCGGGGCTAATGATACATTCTATGTTAATAAAAAAATAATAAATTTTAAAAAATGGGTTAGAAGGGAGTTGAGGGAAATTGGAAGAGGAGGTGAACCATGAGAGACTATGGACTCTGAAAAACAACCCGAGGGGTTTTGAAGGGGCGGGGGGTGGGAGGTTGGGGGAGCCAGGTGGTGGGTATTGGGGAGGGCACGCATTGCATGGAGCACTGGGCGTGGTGCAAAAACTATGAATTCTGTTATGCTGAAAAGAAATAAAAAATTAAAAATTAAAAAAAATGGGTTAAAACCTTAACAGGCACTTCACCAAAGAAGATGTGCCAGATGAAAAATAAACACACAGACGGTCCACATCATGTGTTCCCAGGGAAATGCAGATTCATTTAGCGAACTGTTCAGATGGTCAGATGTGAGCACACCAAAAACACCAATTGCAAGCACGTGTTTGGAGCAACAGAAACGCTCCCTCGTTGCTGGCGGGCTTTTGACACAGAGCAGCCCCTTCGAAAGACGGTTCGGTGAGCCTGGTGGTGGGTATTACGGAGGGCACACATTGCATGGAGCACTGGGTGTGGTGCAAAAACTATGAATTCTGTAACACTTACAAGAAATTTAAAAAAAAGAAAGATGGTTCGGTGGTTCCTTACAAAACGAAACACACTCTTGCCATGGGGTCCAGCAACTCTGCTACTTGGAGTTGAAAACACGTCCACACAGAAACGTGCTCACGGAGGTTCACGGCAGCCTCATTCACAGCTGTCAAAACTTGGAAGCCACCAAGATGTCGTTCCGTAGGGGATGGGCAGATAAATTGTGGCTCATGCAGACAATAGACTATTATTCAGGGCTAAAAAGTGAAATGAACTGTATCAATCCATAAAAAGACATTAAGGAGCCCTCGATCATATACTAAGTGGAAGAAGCCAGTTGGAAAAGGCTCTGGGATTCCGACTATGTCACATTCTGAAAAAGGCAAAACGGTGGGGACAGCGAGAAGGTTGGTGGCTGTCAGAGGGTCAATACGCCGAGCACAGAGCATCTTTAAGACAGAGAACACGCTCCGAACGATAGTACGAGGGACACATGTCATCATACATTTGCCCAAACCCACAGAAGGTACCATATCCTGAGGACCCTAAGGTCCGCTGTGGATTTGGGGTGACTACGACGTGTCTGTGTAGGTCAGGGACCAAAGCTAATGTGCGGCTGTGCTGGGGTATCAATGACAGGGGAAGCTGTGCACGGGAGGGAGGGTGTATGGGAACTTCCTGCACCTCTCTCCCAGTTTTGTTAAAAACCTAAAAGTATTCTAAAAAATGGAATCTTGAAAGAAATAACTAAAGTGACCAAAGATTTTGGATTAATACTTTATGCAAGAACTTGAAATTTAAAAATTTGCTAAAAGCAAAAGACATGATGCATCTAACCAGTGTTTGGAGAGTAAGGAATTTTATATTGTTAGACATAACACAAAATTCAGGACAAAGTGATGAAATCAGATGATTCAGCTTAGAAAAAATACATTGTTTGGTTTATATCTTTTTTTCATCCGTCTGGGTCCCTGGGAAACAGACACCAGAGGTTCAGAGTGATCTGGTTGAAGAGTGTTAAGGGGGAGGGCGGGGTGCCAGCAGGCGGGAGCTTCGGAAGGACTCAGGTGTGTGCAGGAGCAAGGTGGGAAGGGGCTGTGCTGGAGGGAGCCTCAGATGCTTCTAGAACCCCCTTCACGGAGTGCCCTGGAAAGGCTTGTGCAATCTGTGGGGATGACACAAGGGACTGAGGAATCCTTCGCCAATCCTGACTGGGGGAATGTGCGCTTCACATCCTTACTGTCCTGCCAAGATAGTCTCACCGTGGAGTGTGCCGCCGGCCCCCCAGATCAGATCCAGGTCCACCCTTCACTCCGTTTCTACAAACCAAGGCGGCTGGAAATGATTCAGCTCCCAAGAGGCACTCACAGAGACAGCAGATAGAGCCCTGCTGGGTGCTGTGACGGAGGGGAGGGGAGTGCAGGGTGCTGTGCGGGGCCAGGGTGCTCTGCGGGCTCAGGGCTCCCAGCTGCTGCCAGCGAGGGGGGCCAGCGCGGGAGCGCTTCCCTGCTCCTTCTGAACAAGTTCGCCGACTCCAGGATTTACCACGTTTTGTCCATTTCCTGCCCCAGAACTTGAATTCCATTTAAAACGAAGTTATTTTAAAGTTAGTTCTTCAATAAATTTAGAAGAACATAAAGTCTAAGGAAAATTAGTCTTTTTTCCCGACGGCCATCTGCAGTTTAAATCCAGGATACAGACGGCGGAGCATGAATCAAACACTGGGATTACTTTAATCCTGATAGATGCCTGTCGGAGCCCCAAGGCCTCTTTATCCCTGATTTAAATACAGCTTTCAAGACGCTGAAAAATCTAGTCTGCTCCTCACAGGGCGGCCGCTCATGTTCCAGCTTCCAGAAAAAGCAATTTCAATCAGGCGAAGGAGCCTGCATTTAGGGAAACCCCGCGGGCTCCATGTTCACTTCGCTTTCTTTCACACGGGTGGTTCAGAGCCTCATTTTCCATCTGTGCTGTCCAGATTATGGAAAAACTGCACACGTGTCTCAGCAGGAGATCATCTAAATATTCAGTTGTATTTTAGGAGAAAATAAAGCATTTTAAAAAACCGATTCCCAAATTTATGTCTTGAATATTGAACCAACAGGCAAAGCATTTTGTTGAAGAAAAATTAGATTAGATTTTCCTAGCATCCTCTCATTTCCTCCTGTTTCAGTGGAAACTCTCCCAGCAGCAAAGCCTTGTGTCGTTAAGCTGGAGGGAGGCGCGGAGGCTGTCCGGGGCCACCAGCTATCGCCTGCCCTCGGGTACGTCCCTCCATTGCATGTGGACTTGAACAGAGCACGTCATAGCCATTTTCCAGGCTAAGAACTTAGATCCAAAGAATAGGAGACTGTCAGACTTGAAAGGAAACTCAGAGCTGCTTTCTTTTCATTCGTCTCTTTGCTGCATAAATGAAGAGACAGAAGTCGGGAGCAGGGATGTATTCGGCCAAATGTCAGCAGCTGTTCGAAGGCAGAACGTCTAAAGGGGTCCGAAGGATAGAGGCTGTAACAAAAGTCCCAATTTACCCAATTTTGATTTTTATGCTGGAGAACCATAAAATTGAAGGGGCATCCTAAGGTGGGTAGATCAATCCAAAAACTGATACAAATATATACCGGAAATTGATTTATTAACGTTAACATTAAAAAGAACAGAGAAAGATCAGACAACCCTTAGGAAAACTGACCCAACTTTGGCCACAAACCCTAAGTTACACCATCAAAACTGCATTTCACGTAATCTGGGATTTTACCATGAAGCTCAATCATATAAATGTACTGAAGGAAAGGTCCATCGATATGCCTTTGGTGAATTTTTGGGCATCAGTCGGGCGTGGCGTTCTCTGCGCTTCCTGGGCCTGTGGCTTGCTGTCTCACACTAACGTGGAGAAATCATTAGTCATTATTGTCTCAAACATTCTTCCCTTCCTTCTCTCTTCCCCTTCAGGCGATCCCACGATGAATGTGGGATGTTCTGTTCTCGTCGTCTCGTCGTCTTTGTTCTCTCTGTCGTTCGATGTTGGAGGTTTCTACTGACTCCTTCTCCAGCTCAGAGACTTTTCCTCCATGTGTGGGTGTGCTAAGAAGCCCATCTCGGGATTTTCGTTTCTGTTACATGTTTTGTACCCAGCATACTTTTTGGTTCTTTCTCATGATTTCCGTCTCTCTGCTGACACCGTCCGCCTGCTCGTGGACGCTGTTGGCGGCATCTGTTAGCAGCCTCGGGAGCTGGCCACAGTGTCGTAAATTCCCCGGCTGGGGACCCCACTCTCCCACTGGGGCGGGGCCTGGCGCTTCCCCTCATCTTCACGTTGCGTTTTTTGGCCTTTGAGCTGGACATGATGTGGCCCGGAGGTGTTTGGTCGTGTGGGAAGGAGGGCGTCCTCGTGTCCTGTGACGAGGGTCCGTGTTTCCCCCGTGAGCTGGGCAGGGCGTCTGGGGGCTGCAGGTGGGCGTTCTCCCTCCCCACGCAGGTCAGGCTCTGGCCGACTAGGTTCCCCCGAGGACAGGCGTGTCAGGGAGGAGATCTCTGCCCTATTTCACATTGCCTCCTCCTCCCTCCCCACCGACACCCAAGGAGGAGTCTTCTCTTCTGCTAGGAGTCCTCTGGACAAAACCTGCAGAAGCCTGGGGGCAACTGGGATCCTGGGTGTGTCCCCTCTGTCTCGACCACGTGGAGCCTCCAGGAACCATCTGTCCCCCTGCAGATGTCCTGCCCGGCACGGGGTCCTGCTCTTGCAGAGCGTGATTCTCTCTATCTGCCTGCAGGTCCCTCCAATTTCGGGAGCCGTGGTTTGCCCGAGGACATCGTTCCTCAGACCCAAGGACGGCTGTTCACTTTCCAGGTTCGGCTTCAACCTGCTGTTAGGATGGAGTGTGCTGACTTCCACGCTCCACGTACGCCAGACGAGAATGTGTGTGAACCTGAGACCAGCACTTCCGGAGCGTATCACACGGCGACGGTAGTTCGGTGAGTCACCTGTGAAAGTACGCAGTTACCAGACACACCCCACGCCCCTAGAGCGGATGGTCGCACCGTGTTGTTTCGGAAGAAGATGCCGCGACGTGGACAACGTCCCCACGACTGGTCCTTACTGCATTAGAGAGGCAGTGAAAGTAATCTTGCTGAGTAGAAGGACGATACATATAAAATCCAGGTACATTTTCATGCCAGCCCCAAGAATATAAAAGTTAAATATCTTACCCCATTGTATGGATAACATTATACTTAAAAACAGATGTGCAAAAGCCGCAAAGTAGAAAAGTGTTGTGTGACTAACGCAGCCTGGCCAGAGGAAAGAGGCGCCACACACACGGGTTCCACGACACTCGTGTGAGGGGCTGATTCTCCCTCACGCAGATCTGTGACCTCAGCCGTCCCTCACACTCAGAGCTGAGCGTGTCGGCGTGGACTGAGAAGTCCATTCTCAGATGGGGTGGGAGTGCGAGAGGTCAGCAACCAGGTAGCAGGGCTCGCGGGCCTGCCCTCATAATTTCTTATCAGGCTGCAGTCACGAAGGCACCTTGGCGTGGGCACCTACGTGCTGGGGGGCGAGTCTAGAGCCCGGCAGCTCAGCCTCTCACACACGGATGCTGTCGCACCGACACACCACGACACACGGCAATCCGGAGGTAAAGTCATGAAGGAACCACAATAACTGTTTCCGTATGAGAAAAAAAGAACAATTTCCCAAGATTCAGGTCTAAGCCCATTGTAGACCTAAATGTGCAAGCAAACCGTGAACATCTCGAAAGATAAGACGGAGGAATTTCTTCATGGTCTCAGAGTAGAGCAAACGTTTTCTTTCTTTTCAAGACAAGACAGAAAACTACTAACTGTAGAGAAAAGGATAAATCAATTTATATATTAAATTTATATTAAATTTAATAACTTTTTTAAAGAACTATATTAAATTTAAGAACTTTTCTTCAGCCAATGAGATTACAAGCAAAAGTCCAGTTAAAGTGTGGAGAGAAAAAAAATGGCAAATCTATAAAATTTTAAATGCATTATTAGTGTCCAAAATCTATAAAGACATCTTACAGATCAAGGACAGAAAGAAAATCCAGTAGAAAAATGGTGCAGAAACTGACCGGGTGGTTTCCACAGGAGGACATGGGAAATGGTGAGGACAGGGAATGAGGATGTCCCCCGCCCACTATGGGCACCCGCTGCCATCACCATGGAAATCCACCCACTGGGGTCCTCCCCTGTTCCTGAAGACGTGTGTCCCTGGGACTCGGGGACCACCCAGGGAAGATGCCCCATTCAGCACACACTCGCGGGCAGCAGGCGGAGGATGTGGGAGAGGTCGCGGTGGCCTGAAGTGTGACGTTAGAGGTGGTGACAAGGGCGTTGCCAGTGGGATGGCGGGTCTATCTGTGGGCTGGTGATGGTCTACACCCGCCAGGAAGGCTGCAGTGTGTATGTGCTGTGATAGAAACTCACCTTGAAACACAGCATCGGTCCAAGGAAAGCAGACAAAGAGGAACAAGTATTTTAAATTTCATTTGTAGGAAGTGCTAAAACAGAAGTGCACATTAAACCCATGGTAGACGATGCAAATACGTGTGGTAGAAATATTAAAAAAAAAAAAAAAGACAAGAGTCTTAAGACCAAAAGGTAGAACAGAAGTTACGACAAGTGGTAAGAAACCCACAGGATGCTTCACGCGGGGCTTTGTGCTATGTACTCACTTTTGAGGTCTGCAACTAGGTTTTAAGTTCTAATAGGCGTGTGATACTTCCAAAATAAAGAAAGCATGTTGCCACACGGGCTGTCTGAGACCGCCCACAGGAACAAGCGAAGAAATCCACGTGCAAATGCACCCAAGAGCGATAGAGCTTTTAGTGTCACCAGGTGGCAGGACTAGCGGCACGGCCAAATCTGCAAGCAGTCCGCTCTCAGAAGAAAGAGGTTTCCTCTGTAAGTAGAGGGGAAAGACATACAGCGCTGTCCGTCTGAGCTTTTATAACGACAAGAGGAGTGTCTGTGCGACATCAGCTGCGGGCCGCACGCCGTTCCGAGCGGAACACGCCACGGTGCTCCTCCCAGACCCCGAGACTGTCACAGACCGACGTCAACGGAAACGCGGAGGCTATTTTAATCAGACTTTAAGATTTCTGTGATCCCAAACTCAATATTTTGTTGTGTGGCCGTTTATTTCTGTCATGTTCAAGAACGGCCAGATGTGTGAGACCCTCGGGTAAAATTCCGAAGACATTGAGTCCCAGCCTTTGGCTCAGGCCCCCAGGGAGCCCTGCGCTTTCTGACGACGGCCCGACGGGGGGGGGTCCTGGGCCCGACGGGAGCGGGGCTCAGCGCTGCGCCCCGGGGTGGGCACGGCGCAGCCCTCCTCGGTGCCGCGCAGGCGAGGGCAGGAGGCTCACTTTCAAACTGTAAACTGAAACCTTGTAACATCTGCGTGAAATCCCCAAATCATATGTAATTATAAGCGGGTTTTTTTCCCCTTGACAGACCAAGTTTGAACACAAAATTACACGAATTTGGTTGAGGACGTGAGGGCCGGCTTGAGTGCGCACTCGGAGAGGCTGGCTCCCCGCTCTCCCTTTAGACTCGCCCCATCTTCAGTCACAGGGTGAGATAGTGAAGTTCTGTCCTTTTGGTTTTTTAGTATTTCCACTTGCGTCTCTGTGGGGGAACTGCCTAAAATACACTAAGAACAGGCGTGGTTGGTCAAGACAGGGCCCATGCCCCTCGCTCGCCTCCCGCAGACCCTGGACTGGGCCCCCAGGGCCAGGATGTGCACATGTGTGTGGTAGGAGCAACCCTGGGTCATGGAGCGGGGCGTGTCAGGTGGGCCGCCGCAGGGCGGTGGGGGTCTCCCCTCTCGTGGTGACCAGCGGCCTCGCACCGCGGACTGTTAGCTACTGGGTCTTTGACCGTCTTCCCTCAGACCTCTGCTGTGTTATCAGCCCCGTTGAGGACCGACAGCACTTTGTCCTCAGTCTTTCCTGTCCACCCTCCAAACCATAGTTTTAAAAATCCTCCCACCGAGATCCCTATGCAGATTGGAATTTGTGGAGAAGCCATGGTTGAAGGAGGGCCGCAGAGAAAACACGCAGAGCTGCATATAAGAAATTCCTTTTCTTTTGAGGAAGAACAAACTTTTCCTCCCACCTTAACTGTTTTCTCTGGTTCGATTGCTGGGGAGACAGCGGACGGCGCCTCCTCCCTTACTCCTCACCGCGCCCGTCTGTGCGCCGTGGCTGTGGCCAGGGCACTGGGGGCAGTGGCCCACCTCGCAGCCCCCCACTCCGGGCACGTCTGACCTGCAGCTGGCTGGTGCGAGGCAGTGTCCAGCTCCAAGCCCAGGTCCTCAAGGCCACCGTGGTCCAGGCTTATTCTGCTGCCTGGGGAGCATCCACCCACTTGGAGCCCCTACCTCCCCACCCCTCCATCCCCCCGGCGTCCCTGGGGGCCCCCTGAAGGAGCTGTCCCTTCCTTGTGACCTGCTTTAGAGTGTCCCCAGCACCCTGCTGTCCCTCCTGCCAGCCTCTGGGTGTCCTGAGGCCAGAGACCACGGCCCTCATCTCGAGAGCCTCAGCATCTGGCGGTTTCCAGACCATGGCGGCTGCTCAGTACATCTGTGGAACCAACTTCAATCGAGAGCTCCTCAGTCAAAGCTCAACCAGACACATATGTATGGAGACTGATCCCAAGAAAGTGGCTAACGCTGTTGTTGGGGCTGGATGGCAGGCGGAGGGACCCTGAGCAGGATGAACCCCGACCGGAAGGGGTCCAGGGACAGGGTGTCCTTCCTCAGGGACCTCTTCACCCACCAGGGCAAGCATCTCCCTCCCGGAAAGGCCGCCCATGAAGGGCTTCAGTCACACCTGGAATGACATTCTCAGACTTGGTTACATAAGGGAAGAGCACAGGGTTTAGCTCGGTTGCTGGATGGATTTCTGGTGGCATTTCAAGATTACGTGGTTATGAAAAGCAGCTGGATCAACACACCCCAGTATAAAGTACAGAGAGCAGACGAGTTAAAAATGGGAATTCACTTGATTCAATGCAGGAAATGGTAACTTAGGAGCAAATATTTGCTCCGTACACACAGCTATGTCAATCCTAATAAAATACAGACCGCAAAAACAAAATCTTTCTGCTTTTATTATGAACTACTTCCTAAGCTCTTCTGTTATTTCTTTCTTATATAACATAGCCAAAGTTGTATTGTACAGTCTTGGAGAAAGTTAAATTTAGGAAAATTCACTTCCTCTAAATTAACAGAGACCTCTAACATGTCCTCGTCCTTCCGAAGCAGTGTTCTCATGTCGGACACGGTTCTAGAGAAAAGTCTGAGGGCCCTTGGTTAGCCAAATTGTCTACTGGTAGAGCCTGGGGCAAGGCTTGATGTTCCAGACTTGCTTGGCAGGGTCACACCCAGGGCTCCAATGGGACAGGAAGTCACAGAGAAGTGACCAAAATTACAGGCAGCTGAGGAGAGGCACAGGGGTATGAGGTGCCACCCGCATTCCGCCTCGGGAAGCACACCTGTGGGTATTCTGTGAGAGGGGCTGGCCTGGCGGCTGGTTGCTGGCTGGGTGATGAGACGTCAGGCAGCTGCTGAGAGCCAGTCTGTGTCCCACTGATGTTAACAAAGGTCATGTGGCTTCATGCAGAGCTGTCCGAAGTCATGTGGCTTTTCTCCTCAGCCCAAATCGGGGACTCATGGGAGGAAAAGTGACCTGGCGGTCTTGTGCAGCTGCCATGGGGCTGGATGCCTGGCGTCCACGACACCCCGAGACTGAAAATGGCACGGACATGCCTGGGGCCACGTCCCGTCTGTCACCCCCTGATGGAGCTTCCCGACTGTCCGTCTTCAGAACCATCCCCTATGAAAGGAAGTGAGCTCCTGAAATTGTAGCTGCGTTCTCGAGTCAGAAAACCCTGGCCTTCTCCGGTCACTCTGACAGAAACATGACTCCGCTTTGCTAGACAAGCAAGACATGCCCGCCAGGCCCCATACGTGCCCGGGCACTGCCCTGGGCTGGGAGAACGACGTGTGGGTAGGAGGAGGACACGGACAGACTCACCGCATCCCTGCCTCACATATAACAGGTAGGAAGATTGTGGGGGTCTTTTTATGTTTTCTTTCCAGGACAACATCTTTACAGTGAGCCGAACAACAGGCCCCACATGATGTCGGAAACACATGGGTCTTCCCACTTGCTCGGAGGAGCTGCCCTGATGCATCTCCATCCCCACCTTCAGCAGTGGGGCGGACCTCACAGGCACGGGCTCAGAGACCATGAGGACCTGGCTTCTACCCAGCACTTTTTCACTGCTTTGGGAAGAAGGCCCTGGAACAAACAGAATAACTCAGAGGCACCTTCTTCCATTGGAAGAGAAACTCACAAATGTGTAAGCAATCATGTTAATGATATTTTAAAATATGAATATTTCCTGGGAAGTTGCTCCATTCCAGGTATTTTAAAACTTTGCAGCATCAGTTAGTTTATCCCACACAAGAAAGCTTGGAATGAATTCCTACCACCAGATCCTTTCTGTGGAAGTCAGTCCGAAGTCGTGACTTTGTCATATGAAAAGCAGAAGAGAGAGTAAATGTCCAGAAGTGTTTGAACGATCAGCCACACTTCAAAACTGCTAGTTTCCCAGTAAATTTGACCCAAATGTACACTGTATTAAATTTTCACTCACAAGGCTCTTTGTCACTGGGGCAGTCCTCCTCATCTCAAAGAGTTTACACAAAGGGAGCCTTAAGTGTAGGGAAGCTCACCCTCTGGGATGCTGTCCTGAAGAGGCCTCTGCCATGTGTGGCCTCTCCCCTCATCCTCATGCATGAGCCACCCCCTGTGTGGGCCCTGGTGTCCCCATGGTGAGTCTCCCTGTTCCCCAGTGACAGCACAGGACAGGGGGTCCATGGACAGTAAACTGGGGCATGGCACCTGAGGGAAGGTGATGAGCAGAAGGGAGCTTCCATTGTCTTGTCCAATGCTAACAATAGATTTGTAGGAGTTCAGAGTTCGAGGAAACCAGAAATGTTATAATAAAAATGCTTCAATTTGCCAACAAGAAAGCTGATGGTGAAAGCGACAAAGTGTGTTTCCAATGTTTGTAGCTACCTCAGCAGAGCCAACATGAACCCCCATCAGAATCCAGGACCCCTCCACCCCAAATCCTTCACTGTAAGCTCAGAATGATGAGGAACACATTCCAACTGGTCCTAACCCACCACTGGTCCCAGAAGCAATAGGTGAAGAACAAAGAGGGAAACCAGGAAGTTCCAAAGGAAGCCTTCACTTATAGGACAACAAAAAGAAAACCAATATACTTATTTCTGTTTGGTTTTACAACCACCTGCAGCAGTGGGAACGTATGACTCTGACATTGGACTGGAGATGAGGACGTCCTCTCAGGACCAAGAAACCTAGCTAAGGTCACAGAAGTACCAAATCGCCCGCCCAGAACCCTGTTGGTCTCAGTCCACTGCCTAATTCCTGATCTTGGTCAGAATCCATGGACCCCACTTTTTATGAGAGTCTGCACTTTTTTGGAGTTAAAGTAGCATTCTTGTTACTAAGTTAAACTCCCAATGTGCAGTCATCTAGAAAGTTCTAGTCCAATTCTTGTCATTTCTCTGCTTTTGCTCCACAACCATCACCCAGAAACAACTGACTTAGATTCAGGGTTCAAGGATGCCAAGCAAAGGTTCGGATATAATTGTCCAGAGGACATATTTCAGAAGGTCTCATGAGTGGAATGTGGCAAACTGAATTTTCTTCTTTTTTTTTTGGGAGGGGGCCATTTTATTTTATTTTATTTTATTTTAATTTTTTTAATTTCTTTTCAGCGTAACAGAATTCATAGTTTTACACCACACCCAGTGCTCCATGCAATGCGTGCCCTCCACAATACCCACCACCAGGCTCCCCCAACCTCCCACCCCCCACCCCTTCAAAACCCTCAGGTTATTTTTCAGAGTCCATGGTCTCTCATGGTTCATCTCCCCCCCAATTTCCCTCAACTCCC
>PISX010019939.1:0-12377 GCA_004024625.1 Mellivora capensis
TCATATGATAGTTGTCTTTCTCTGATTGACTTATTTCACTAAGCATGATACCCTCTAGTTCCATCCACGTTGTTGCAAATGGCAAGATTTCATTTCTTTTGATGGCTGCATAGTATTCCATTGTGTATATATACCACATCTTCTTTATCCATTCATCTGTTGATGGACATCTAGGTTCTTTCCATAGTTTGGCTATTGTGGACATTGCTGCTATAAACATTCGGGTGCATGTGCCCCTTCGGATCACTACATTTGTATCTTTAGGGTAAATACCCAGTAGTGCAATTGCTGGGTCATAGGGTAGTTCCATTTTCAACTTTTTGAGGAACCTCCACGCTGTTTTCCAGAGCGGTTGCACCAGCTTGCATTCCCACCAACAGTGTAGGAGGGTTCCCCTTTCTCACCACGGATCATTTAAAACCAAAATGCAGACACATGGCTATCATAATTTGGTATTTTGGATGAAAGGAAGAACTGAAAGAAAATGAATGCTCCTCTTTTTAGTAATAATAAATAGCCAACCTGGGACGCCTGGGTGGCTTAGTGGGTTGAGCGGCTGCCTTTGGCTCGGGTCATGATCCCAGAGTCTTGGGATTGCGTCCCATGTCGGGCTCCTTGCTCAGCAGGGAGTCTGCTTCTCCCTCTGCCTCTGCCTGCCATTCTGTCTGCCTGTGCTCACTCTCTCTGACAAATAAATAAATAAAATCTTTTTAAAAATAAATAAATAAATAGCCAACCTTTAAAAATATGGAATTGGGGCACCTGGGTGGCTCAGTGGGTTAAAGCCTCTGCCTTTGGCTCAGGTCATGATCCCAGGGTCCTGGGATCAAGCCCCGAGTCGGCTCTCTGCTTGGCGGGGATCCTGCTTCCCTTCCTCTCTCTCTGCCTGCCTCTCTGCCTGCTTGTGATCTCTGTCAAATAAATAAAATCTTTAAAAAATAAAAATAAATAAAAATATGGAATTATATTTATTTTCACGGTTTTAATGTCTAAAAGTTATTTAATGGTACAAGTTTTTTTTTAACTTTACATATTTCTTGTGTAAGAAATACTTGCCCATGAGAAGCAAAAAGTCAAATAATATAGAAGAATGTACAACTTTTTAAAGTCAAAATTTCCAGGGTGCCTGGGTTCCTTAGTCTGTTGAGCATTGGACTCGGTTTTGGCTCAGGTCATGATCTCACGGTCATGGTTGGGGCATGAGCCCCAAGTTGGGCTCCCCCTCCCAGGGGTCCACTTGAAGATTCTCTCCCTCCGTCTCTCCCCCAGTGATTGCTCTCTCATAAATAAATCTTAAAAAAAAAAAAAAAGTCAAAATTTTCCTCACCCCAAGAACCACTGTTAATAGACTTGGGGGATCTCACTTTTTTTAGGCATATGCAAACCTCTATCCTTTCTAACTACCTACTCCCCAATACAAACACACACAAATGGCACACACAATTTCAAGTTAAGCTGTGTGAATCTTCGTTTGAAGATACTAAACAAAATATATGCCTGGATGATAAACCACACTGAGCCCAAGTATATTTGCATTTCAACTTGTGGTAGGACTCCACACTGTCCACCAAAAAGATTGTACCAAATTACACTATCAACAGGGTGTGAAGAAAGTGCCTCTTTCCCCATTCTGGCCTGGGGTCAATCTGGTTATCATCATAGTTTTTCCATCTTTGTCAGTCTGGTAAGTGTCAAATATATCGGTCAGTCTGATTTACATTTCTTTACCAGAGAAATGGAGTCTGCAGCCAAATGTTTACTGGCCACCTTTCCCCCCACGACGCCCCGTGATATACCTATTCGCATTCTTTCCTATTTACGGTCTACTTCAAATGACGGGCGATTAATTTTTTTTATAATTTATTTATTTGTCAGAGAGAGAGGGAGGGAGAGAGAGCGAGCACAGGCAGACAGAGTAGCAGGCAGAGGCAGAGGGAGAAGCAGGCTCCCCGCCGAGCAAGGAGCCCGATGTGGGACTCGATCCCAGGATGCTGGGATCATGACCTGAGCCGAAGGCAGTTGCTTAACCACCCAGCCACCCAGGCATCCCTGGCGATTAATTTTTAATGTAAGGTTTAGATCTTGAGGTCCAGAAGGCAAAGGACAGTAGGAGTCCCTGCTAGACGGTCCTAAGGTAGGGAACGTGGAAACGCTGGCAACGGTCTCAGTAGAAGCAAATGGCTCTGTTCCGATTGGGCATGCCCGCTCCCTCCCAGGCCCCGTCCTCCCCCAGCTGAGCCCGCCCCCTACTGGCCCTGCCCCTTCGCCCTAACAGCCAGTCTCCAGGCCCAGCAGCCAGACACGACTCCGCCCCGCCCTCTCATTGGCCCTGCCCCTCTTCCTGCCAGCCCTGCCGCGGCCCCGACCTTGACTCCGCCCAGCTCACGCAGCGGCAGGTCGCGCGGCCATAGAGGTGGGGTCCTAACAGGTATGGTGACTTACCTTCCCCGCGGAAACTCTGGGAGGCAGTCGCCAGTCGGCGGATCATTGACGGGCGCAGAAGCGTACCGCTGACACTCAGCGTCCCCCACTGTCCCCCAAAGGGGAGGGGTCTTTCCCGCCACCCCAGCTTCTCTGGAGGGAGAAGGAGCTTTGCGTACAAAGCCCTCCTGCCGCCAGGAACGCTGTTCCCTTGACAACCAGAAGCATTACGCTTCCAGTCTCGCGAGAAGAGAAAAGGATTGTACCGTGCGGAAATCAGGTGTGGGGGCTAGGGATGTCGGGGAACGCTCTTGGATCTTCACGAGCTGGACAGCGCTACTGTCTCCTCGGTCTTCCTGCGGACGCTGTGGCTGGGGAAAGGGTTATTCGTATTTAGACTGAACTCGAAAGGAGGACGTCTAGAGGCTTATGTGGCTCTCTACCATTCATATGTTGCTCCTCCGTAGGTCTGCCGTCCTCTCAGCTGTTTCCTCCCCCGTAAAATGGGAGTAATAATTCCTTCCTCACAAGATTGCTGTGCAGCTCAAAAAGATCATGCATTTAAATTCTTACTATATGTTGGGTTCCACGTAAATAAAAAATATAGTTTTGCACTTTTCTTTTTTCGTGGATTCTCCCATTGTAAGCTCAAGAAGACTTTCCATGGGTCCCCAAACTGATTTTCTTTATCCTCGGTACCATCAACTATCTGCTTGCTAGTATGGACAGCACTTTACAGTTTACAAGCCTTTTTCCCGTACACAGCCCCTTTAGCCTCATTATTTCAGGTAGGTAGGTAGGATATGTATATTTTAGGTGTTTTTCAGTGAAGCAAATAGACAAAGGTGAAGTGGGTTGCTCAGGGAACCACAGCTAAAATCTAGAGCAGTGGTTTTAAAAACTGGGTTTAGAAACCTGGCTGTGGGGGCGCCTGGGTGGCTCAGTGGATTAAAGCCTCTGCTTTCGGCTCAGGTCATGATCCTAGGGTCCTGGGATCGAGCCCCGCATCAGGCTCTCTGCTCCGCGGAGAGCCTGCTTCCTCCTCTCTCTCCCTGCCTGCCTCTCTTGCCTACTTGTGATCTCTGTCTGTCAAATAAATAAATAAAATCTTTAAAAAAAAGAAAAAAGAAACCTGGCTGTGAATGCCATTCATATACTGCTAAATCCCGTGTTTCTATCTCCAACCCAGACTTCTTCCCTGAGCTCCACTTTTATTTAGCCGACTATAAGGTGTTTCTCCCTAGATGTAAGAAGCATCTTGAACCTAGCATGTCAAAAAACAAACCTCTCCACAGTCACCCCCACTCCCACCCCACCCTCTTATCTATCTCAGTAAATGGCAACTTCATCCTGCAAGACTCAGAACAAAAACCTTGAAGTTGTCCTCAATCCCTCTTCCCCTCACACTGTACAATCAATTTGTTATAAATCCTATCGGCTTTACACTTAAAATATATCCAGAATCTAACTACGTCTGAGCACCTTCTGGGCTTACCTTCTGGTCTATACTGCCATCATCTCTCACCTAGATTTTTGCAACAACTTCCTACCTCATTGCTGCCTTCCTTGCTTTTACTACTTTCAAACAGCAGCCTGACTGATGCCTTCAAAACCAAAGTCAAACCATGTCACTCCTCTGCTCAGGACTCTCCAGGGTCCCCATATCCTGAAGAGCCCTTACAATGCACACAGATCCTAAAGGACCAAGCCCTCTGTTTACTCTCAGACTCTAATCCTACCACCCTCTCTTTGGTACACGTTGCTCCAGACTCACTGTCCTCCTTGTTAGTGTTTCTGCGCGGGTATTTCTTCCCGGCAGTGATCAAAAAATGTGTATGTTTTTCTAAATTTTAAAAAAAAGTTGCGAATTCAGGAAAAATGGAAAAGGTGTTCTAATTTTCCTATAAGAATTAAACTTTATCAATCAACATAGAGATGAAGGAATCCACTGATGTCAAGTCAAAAGCAAAAGCAGGAAATGCTAACACCTGTGTCAGAAGTTGAGGTTACCATTCTGGGAACCTGGATTGGAGCACATGGGAAAGATGCATTCACAATCCAATTGGTCAGTCTTGCTTGGAGCCGGTGCCATGTTCTAAGTGTGTTTTCCTGGCCATGTCTACCGCCAACAAAGTCATTCCTGCAAATAAACAAAATATTAATATTTTGTATTATTATTGTGTACTCATTGTATACTTTATACAAACTCTGTGAGTGGTGTTCCAAGAAACAGTAAGTTTTGACTCAAAAACAAGTCCTTAAATTGGCAATTTCCAACCTGTGATTCTGTGAAGTGCTGTTAACCTTGCTTGAAGATTTGTGTGTTACATTAATCAAATAATGTAATGTTCTGTAATGTTCTCTGTGTTCTCCAGCATTTGAACATTTGCTATAGGCTACAGGTCTTGTAAATACTTACAAATGCTTTTAAAAGATGAATCAGGGGGCACCTGGGTGGCTCAGTCAGTTGAGCATCCAACTCTGGTTTCGGTTCAGGTCATGATCTCACAGTTGTGAGGTCGAGCTCCTCGTCAGACTCTGAGCCCAGCAGACAGTAAACTTCAAGATTCTCTCTTCCTCTGCCTCTTTCCCCATGCTCGCGCTCTCTCTCGCTCGCTCTCTCTCAGATAAGTAAAATCTCTTTTAAAAAATGATTCAGATAGCATGATAACAAGAATATGAAAAACTGAAAATATTTTAAGAATAATTTAAGATTTTGAGAACTGCCGGCAGTTTTGATTTGTTTCTGCATCCCAAAGATTAGTATGTTGGGAATTTGGAAACGTAGCTCCTTGTTGTTCCTCCAAGATGCAGTAGTCCCCTGCACACATGCACATGAGCGTGTGTACACACAACACACACACACACAAACACACACCCCTGCCTTCTGCTTCCTCTGCCAGGAATGTAGTTGCCCAACTGGCTCATCTGGCTCACTTCCTCTCTTCCCTCAGGTGTCTGCTTCCTCAGGTGGTTCTTTCCTGACCACCCTGTATAAAATAATAATCCCCAGGGGTGTCTGGGTGTTTCAGTGGGTTAAGCATCTGACTCTTTATTTCGGCTCAGGTCGTGATCTCAGGGTTGCGGGATTGAGCTCGGCGTCAGGCTCCACACTGGGCATGGAGTCTGCTTAAGATTCTCCCTCTGCCCCTCCCCACCTTACTTGAAAGAAAGAAAGAAAAAGAATTTTTTAAAATAATAAATAATAATCTTTACCTCCACACTTTTGCTTTGTTCCCTTGACTGCGTGTTTTTGTTATTGTTGTTGTTGTTTTTAAATAAGGAGAAGAGATAACACTGTTTGGGTTCTGAAACTAAATAGCTGAGTTATCCTGGGTAAACCTGTAAACTTTTGTGAGCCATAATTTCCTCATTTGAGACGTGGTTGGACTAGTTTTGCAGTTCTTAACTCTACTGCATTAGAATCACCTGGGGAGATTTCATAAAATACTGTTAGGACTGTATCTGAGATCAAATGAACCTGAAATTCTAGGGCTTCTCAAACTTTCACGTGCAGATAAATCAACTAGGGCTCCTGTTAAAAAGCTGATTCAGAAAAAAAAATGCTGATTCAGTGTGTCAGGTGGGACCCAAGATTCCAACAGGCTCCCAGGTGATGCCAATGCTTCTGGTCCACCGACCACTCTTGGAGTAGTTAGACAATAAATAAACTCCAGATGTCCGCATAATTCTAATATTCCATGAATAAAGGCCACTCTTTCCATTTTTATTTTTGGCGACAAATGGTGCTCATTGAGAAAATAACATTTCAGATTTCTTGGGGTTGTGACAAGAGAAAACTAAGAGAAATCAAAGCTATGACTTGTGCCGCCTTTTTTTTTTAAACCGTTGCTTTTAAAATATATACACAGAAGATACATAAAAAGCAAGTGAAAAGAAAATTCTGGTTCAATAGAATAGAAACTTAGTGTCTCCTCGCTGTAGTCTTACCAGACTAAGCACCCATCCATGTCATTTTCCACAAAACTCATCTTGTTTTCTGTCATTTGCACTTTGTTTATTTACCTCCTGCTGTTAATTTTTGTTAACAGAGGCTGTAAGTGCCTTGAGGGCAAATTTTAACAAATTGTATTTGTTGTGTATTAGCACACAATACACTATGTCTTTGTTTTTAATTTTCTGAAATACTTCTGTTGCAGGTGACACCCTCTAAATGATTCGTATTCAGCAGAGTGCCATATTTTTCTCTGCCGTTTTCTGAAGTGTTGTGTTCAGAAAGCCCAAATATATTCTAGAAAGTATTGTGCCTTTCAAAATAATTTATAAAGATTTGTTTCCAGAGTCCAGATATTTTAAGTTAAAACGTCCCTGGTCTCATTCCAGGTTAGTGCCATATGGCAGTGTTGGTTTCAGATTTGGTTTTTGTTTTAAATCTGTCTCTATCTACTCTTGACCTTCCCTTGCTAAGTGGAGTCAGATTCGAATGAATGAGAGAAAGCCCACATTGTATTCCATCTGGGTCCCAACTACCATTCCAGCTTTGTTGCCCCAATTCCCCTTCTCTTACCGTAAGCTTCAGCCGAATGTGACAGCACCCTAGGAGCAGAACCTCATTAAACCTTATTATAGATTCTATGAGCTAAAGTAAATATAGCCATTTATTTTGGAGAGAAGTTTAAAACGTATGCCACTGGACAGCTCCCATGTCCCTATGGCTTATCATTATTAAAAAATAACATTTAGGGGGCGCCTGGGTGGCTCAGTCCTTAAGCATCTGGCTTGGGCTCAGGTCATGATCCCAGGCTCCGGACTCCGCGGGAAGCCTCCTTCTCCCTCTCCCACTCCCCCTGCTTGTGTTCCCTCTCTCACTATGTCTTTGTCAGATAAATAAATAAAATCTTTAAAAAAAATAGCATTTTCTAAGTGTTTGGGACAAGCCTTAGATGTATCATCTCACTTCATAACTTCCTATGAGGTGGCACTATTATTATGCAGATTTATAGTTAAGAAGCGGAGCACAGAGAGGTCAAGTAATTTTTCTGAGGTCACTCGGGAACTAACTGGTACTGAATTTCCAACCCAGTTCCAAAGCCTGCTCTCTTCACCTCCTCACTGAACCAAATTAAAAATTAAAAAAAAAAAAAAAAAAAAGGTTCTTTGTATCCACTAGATGGTGCTGACTGTCCTTTGTTAAAAACAAAACACTCAAACTCACTTTCCTTCAATTTTAGGGGTGATTCAGGAAACCACTGAAACCAAATACCCTGTATGTTTGAACTGTGCTCAGATCCGTCTTTAAATAGCCATCTAAATTGGAAAAGTGAAAAATAAATCTCAAAAAACCAGAATGGATATTTTAAAAATATCCTTGTAGATGGTATAAATACCTAATCTCAAATAACCATTGGTGACTTTGAAAAACTGAAGTTCTCACCCATTTGAATTTATAGAAAATCTGTAGGCTTAAAAAGAAACCCATGTTTTATTTCATTTGCCCCTTTTATACCAGCTGGACTCTCTCCCAACCCTGCATGGCCACAGTACCATCCATATAACCAAGAGGCGTGAACAGGGAAGTAAACAAAGCCTTAAAGACACAAAAAGCAAGTTCTGCAGCAGGTGACCCTATTTTTCTTCAAAGTAAAACGCACTTTAAGTTTAGTATGTGTTTAGTACTTTTTTTTTAGTACTTTCATCATACTTCAAAGTTATGAAATAAATTTGCTAAATATGGGCTCTCAGATTTTGTTGTTCTTCGGGATCATTTCATGTCTTTCTTATAGTGCTCATTTCCATCCCTGTTCCCTGACTTAGCAAGTCTGGGGTCAGGTGCAGGAATCAGCATTTTGACAAATCTCTTGGTGATTCTGGTGCATTAGAACCATGAGCATGCTTTGAAAAACACTAGCTTAACACCGTTTTAAAGAGTAAATAGTGAGGCCACTGCTCTTGAGGCTCGGTGGAGTCCCCTGGACGAGCGGGACTGAGACCCCCCCCCCAGCCAGGACCTCCTTTGTAAGTAGTCATGAAAAAAACTGGGAAATGTTCTCCCTTCCCACTTCCTTGATTCTGAACCCTTTCTTCCCTCTTCCTGTCTATTGTGGAGTGCTATGGGAAATGGAGATGCCCCCTTTTAAACATCGAAGGGGGAACAGTTTGCCATTTCTCAGTATCTATTGGCCCAAACACATAACGATACCCCTTGAATTTTTTCAGTGAGAGGAGGGAGCCCAGGCATTGTCATACAACGTTGTTTAACTTATCCAAGCGGTATGAATTTCAGAGGGGGGTGGGGGACCCAAACTATGCCCTGAGATCAAGGAGACGCACAAAAATCAACACATATGCACACAAACTGTGCAGCCTTCCATTTATAACCCAGAAAGCTAATAGAGGCTTGGTTTTTAAAAGATAGTAAATTAAATTAAAAATGAAGTTATCATCTAAATTCAGAAAGAATTTTGGGGGGAGGTCATCTCAGTTCTGCCCTCAAGAGAGAAGCTCTGCCAAGTGAGTCATTCAACCAGCAAGGGAGAAATCTTTTTCTCTTAGAGAATTCCCTGGCAGCCATTCTACTTATCGGACTGGCTCCAAAGTTTGGTCACCTGTAGCAATTCCGTATCTGTAAAGAATTAAAGAGTTGCCAGAACATTCCAGAGGCTTGCTGCAGTTTCCGTTGCTGGGTGGCAGTTGAGATTGCAGTGCTCCATCCACTCTTGGCCGGTCACCTCAGCCTCAGGAGTGAATGAGACTGCTTGCGGATAACAGCTGAAGAGAAGTTTAGCAGTTTCACTGCAGCAATCAATCCTGGGCTGAAACCCACTGTTTCTGAACACTGTCTAGGCATTGAGCATCATGCTTCATGCTTCTCCTTGGGTTCCAAACCATAACTTCAATATGGAGCTAGGTCTCTGATCCTCTAGGGTTTAGGTTTTTGTTTTTTTGTTTTGTTTTTTTAAAGATTTTATTTAAAATAAAGTTTACCTAATAATAAAAAATTACATAACTCAGATACTTAAAAATGCATTTTAGTACATAAATCAGGAGACCCAATTTAAAACAAACAGGGGCACCTGGTGGCTCAGTGGCTAAGTGTCTGCCTTGGCTCAGGTGATGATCCCAGGGTCCTGGGATCAAGTCCCACACCAGGCTCTCTGCTCAACAAGAAACCTGCTTCTCCCTCTCTCTTTGCCCTGCTTGTGTTCCCTCTCTCGCTGTGTTTCTTTCTCTCAAATAAATAAAGGGCTGGACATGGGGCTCAATTGATCCCAGGACCCTAAGATCACAACCTGAGCCAAGGGCAAATGCTTAACCAACTGAGCCACCCAGGTGCCTCTGGAACTCGTGATTTTAAAATATGCCAAATCCATAAGCAAGATGTGGGGAGTGGAGACCAGTGCTTTTATAAATGTCTTTCTTTCTTTTTTTTTTTTTTTGACAGGAAGTTGATTTATTGGTGGGCATGGATAGGGAGGGGGCAGTGCCAAGGTTCTCATGAGTACAGAGCCCTCCATTTGTCCAAGGGGCCACGATTAGAGATGTATTTGACCCCACAGCCATCTGGGATAAGCCAGTTTTCAGCCACCATGACTTCAAATTCATCCACATTGAACTTAGTAAAGCCCCACTTCTTGGAAATGTGGATCTTCTGGTGGCCAGGGAACTTGAACTTGGCCCTGCATAGGGCCTCAGTCACTCCTTGTTCTGCAGCTCAGTATGGATGGACATGATGACTTGGCCAATATGGACCCTGGCTACTGTGCCCTGGAGCTTTCCAAAGGCACCCTGCATACTTGTCTACAGTGTAAATTGGAGATAGTCATGAGGTTGGAGATAGCCATGAGGTCAGACCTCAAAGAGCTGTCTCCAAAGTCCCTTAGGGCAACCCATACAATCAACGGTCTGCATACAGTACCCAGGAGGCTACTGTTTGCGGCCATGGCACACTGGGCCCCCATGGACAAAGAGCACAGTCGGCTTAATTGGCTGCAGAGTATAAATGTCTTTCTTATGATGAAATATAAGTAATTCAGTAGATAGTCAGTTGAGAGGATGAAGAAATATTTTCCTAACGAAGGCTTTCCATTTTCCTATCTGCTACTTACTGCAGATAGGTAACTGCGACTCGGCACTCAGAAGTCCCTCTCAGCGCTGACTCTTTGTGTCTCAAATGAGTGGGGGTGAGGAGTTGGAAGGGGTCTAGCCTCTGCCACTGGCAGGATCACTAGACATGGTTAGGGAAAGGCTGAAAAACTCACTTGGACAGAAATAGTTTGCTCTAGGGTTGGACTCAGTTAAAAGTGATTCACATAGCACATTAGAAATGAATTCAAACTTCAAGGGTTTTAAGCAGCAACACAGAGAAATTCATTCTCTCAGGTTTAAGGTCTCTGAGATAAAGAAATCAGTAAACAGCACAGGGGTTGTTCATCAATCAGCAGCCAGGCTGGCTGCCGACCTAAATTTCTTAGCATCTCACTTGCTTCTAGCACATCTTTTTTCTTAGCTCAAACTCAAAGTAATATTTCCATCTGAACATACAAGGTGTTTATTACACTAGGAACTCCTCGATGTTTTGGTGACTATTGGCTTTCTTGTTAAACCTCTTTCTTCTTTGATCATCCAAACTCCTTATTTAACAGAAGTTGATTTATTTTCCCTTCATTTCATCACAACAAACTGGAATTAATATTCTAATTTGGCTCAAAATGTTCTATAATTCATACATTGTTATGTAATTCATATATTAACACATAAAACCATTTTAAGTTAGGCATCCCTGGTTTCTCATCAGGGCTCTGCCCGGAGTTGACCTGGGTCTGGTCTTTTGACCTCCCTCAACCTGTTTCTTTGTCTAGTATAAAAAGGGCTGGATAAAGGCTTCTGAGTTTACTTTCATATCTGAGTCTCTGGGATCACCCAATTTAAGCAGGCTTGGCTCCCTCTGGAAACAACCTGCTTCTGTGTCCCAGCCTGAACTGCAACAGTCTCCTTACCAGCATAAAAGACACCTGCTCAAACAGGCTGGACAGAAAGAACTGCCTGTTTAGAAATGTCTAGGATGGGCGCCTGGGTGGCTCAGTGGGTTAAAGCCTTTGCCTTCGGCTCAGGTCATGATCTCAGGGTCCTGGGATTGAGCCCCACATTGGGCTCTCTGCTCAGCAGGGAGCATGCTTCCTCCTCTCTTTCTGCCTGCCTCTCTGCCTACTTGTGTCTGTTAAATAAAAAAAAAAAAAAGAAAAGAAAAGAAATATCTAGGCAATAAGAACAGCCATCAGTCTTGTGCTCTGCAATCTACAAGCAAAGAATTAAACAAAGCAAAACGACAATTGGTGTGCCCTATTTTTTTAGCATGATGCAATTGAATGCATTGAAAATTGGTTTAGGTTTCATGAGATCTGGATTTCCATCCCCCTCTACTGTTGACTTCAGAAAGACAAGGCCCTTCACTTCTACAGGTTTCAATTTACAAGTCCCTCTCCTGATTAATGGGGAGGTAACCCCTGAGCACTTTTCCTTTCCTTACTTTGTAGAGAGAAATCAAAATGTTCTTGAGATTCCATATGGAAGGTTTCCCTGCACTTGTTAGTAAAATTAGTACTTTTTTTTTTATTCAGGAATTTTTTTTAATTAATTTCATTTCTTTTCAGCGTAACAGAATTCATAGTTTTACAACACACCCAGTGCTCTATGCAATGCGTGCACTCCATAATACCCACCACCTGGCTCCCCCAACCTCCCCCCCACCCACCCCTTCAAAACCCTCAGATTGTTTTTCAGAGTCCATAGTCTCTCATGGTTCATCTCCCCCCCAATTGGCTATCAGACACATGAAAAAATGTTCATCATCACTAGCCATCAGGGAGATTCAAATTAAAACCACATTGAGATACCACCTCACACCAGTTAGAATGGCCAAAATCAGCAAGACAGGAAACAACGTGTGTTGGAGAGGATGTGGAGAAAGGGGAACCCTCTTACACTGTTGGTGGGAA
>PISX010019939.1:12477-37042 GCA_004024625.1 Mellivora capensis
TACTGGGTATTTACCCCAAAGATACAGATGTGGTGAAAAGAAGGGCCATCTGTACCCCAATGTTTATAGCAGCAATGGCCACGGTCGCCAAACTGTGGAAAGAACCAAGATGCCCTTCCACGGACGAATGGATAAGGAAGATGTGGTCCATATACACTATGGAGTATTATGCCTCCATCAGAAAGGATGAATACCCAACCTTTGTAGCAACATGGACGGGACTGGAAAATGAGTACTTTTATTTCAAATAAAAGTAGCCTTCCAATCAAGATTGGAGAATGAAAGAAAGATGAATTATCAGGCCCGGTTCACATTCGTTATCTATTAAATGCTCATTTATCTTACAGGTTTTTCTACAGATGATGGTATTTTTGTGAAAACGGCCAGTTATGCTTTTTGTTATGAATCTAGATCGTTACCTTGGCCTAGATTTGAAGGACTTTGGATTCAGGCGGTACACTTGCATTCATGTGTGTTTGTCCACGTTTCCCTGTTCAGGTACTGAGTCCAATCCTCCAGCAAACGATTTCTGTCCAAGTGAGTTTTTCAGCCTTTCCCTAACCATGTCTAATGATCCTGCCAAGGGCAGAGGCTAGACCCCTTCCAACTCCTCACCCCCACTCATTTGAGACACAAAGAGTCAGCGCTGAGAGGGACTTCTGAGTGCCGAGTTGCAGTTATCTATCTGCAGTAAGTAGTAGATAGGAAAATGGAAAGCCTTCGTTAGGAAAATATTTCTTCATCCTCTCAACTGGCTATCTACTGAATTATTTACATTTCATCATGGAAAAGGCATTTATAAAAGTGGTGGTCTTCACTCCCCCATCTTGCTTCTGGATTAGGCATATTTTAAAATCATGAGTTCCGGAGGCACCTGGGTGGCTCAGTCGGTTAAGCAACTGCCCTCAGCTCAGGTGGTGATCTCAGGGTCCTGGGATCCATTGAGCACCGCGTCCAGCCCCACACTGGACTCCCTGCTCAGCAGGGAATCTTTCTCCCTCTCCCTTTGCCCTTCCTGCAAGCTTATGCACATGTTCTCTCTCAAATAAATAAATTTTTTTTTTTAATCATGAGTTCCGGTCCAAGGTCTTGAAAACAAATCAATCTTGTAGGCCCTGATTTCTTCAAATATAGTAGGCTAAGGTCCTCCATGTTCTAAGTGCTATGACTATGTGAAGTAAATGGGCATTTTATGGAGAGAGACATTTCCTGAAGTTATAGAAAAACTTGCCATCCATCAAATAAAATCACTGAGGAAGATGCACACGGTAAGTGAAACGTAATTTTCCCTTTCCTTCAGCACTTCTTGTTAGCACTTGAACATTTACTGCTGTCTATCTCTTGCAAGAGCTTTCCTTCTCTCCCCTCAAGCCATCTAGAGGGCAGGAACCATATCTTAAGTACTTTCCACTCCACTATAATAGCATTATTAAATGCAATAATATTTACTGTTCCAAATGAATGAATCTTGTAAACATTTCAGATACTTGCAGAAAACAGTGTCAAGTGTCCCTGCGGAAGTGTGGGCGATGGCTTAGAGTGATTTAATGGCAATGACTCTTAAACTAAAGGTAACCTCGGTACAGAAATAAAAAGGACATGAGGCAGAAGACGATGTCTGGGAATACTCTTAGCCGAATGGTCACAATCTTGGCATCCCATTAAGAGTTTCTTAACATCTACTCTGCACCCAATTACTCTACAGTGAAACCGGAGAGATCATGGAGCCGAAGGAAATTTGAGGAATAACTCTGAGAAAAACAGCTGTCAGGCATTAAGGGTTCTAATCGAGTCCCGAGTACAGTTTAATAATGCGTTCCAAGTGGGTATTCAAAAATAATCATAATAATGGATGATAATGATCATCAGTACTTCGGAGGGTGCAGTGAAAGAATCGGGCCTTAATCCCTTCTGTACTGTTTTTAGCTCTGTCTCTACTTGCTCCATCTCTGAGAGCTAATGATGTGGCCATCTGTGCTTCTAGTTTCCCCAGCTGCAGAATTGAGATCATATTGTTGCCTACTGCAAGTCTGTGGGCTGTGTGTTAATATCCTCTAGTGAAACATCATATAAAAATACAAAGCAGGCATCAAGAAGCCAAATGCTATCAAGGGAATAAACTTTAAGGCAGAGAGTATTGTAAATTGAAACTAATTGAGATCTTCTAGATAATATTCTAATGACTGGGAGTAGTTAATGCAATGGGACTTATATTATGTTCACTTCCCATATTGTCTTAAGTAGATGGGAACACACGTTATAAATAAGTAAACCAAGTCCGGAATAGTTGAATTCATTAAACTCAGTATTTTTGTATCAATCTGAAATATTAGGTGGGTTCTAAATTTCCAAAGCAAACTAGCATTACTTAAATTTGCTCTTAAAAAGTAGCAATAAGGGGTGCCTGGGTGGCTCAGTCAGGTAAGGGTCTGCCTTCAGCTCAGGTCATGATCCTAGGGTTCCGGAATTGAGCCCCACATCAGACTCCCTGCTCAGCGGGGAGCCTCCTTCTTCTTGCCTCTGTCTCAAATAAAGAAATAAAATCTCTTTTAAAAAAAAGTAGCAATGATTCTTGGATGCCTGGGTGGCTCAGTCAGTTAAGCAGCTGCCTTTGGCTCAGGTCATGATCCTGCGGTCCTGGGATCAAGTCCCGCATCGGGCTCCCTGCTCAGTGAGGAGTCTGTTTCTCCCTCTCCTTCTGCCGCTGCCTCTTCTATTTGTTCTCTAAATAAATAAATAAAATCTTAAAAAAAAAAAAGTAACAATGACTCTTAAATGTACTTTGGTGAAAACACAGAAAAAAAGAAAAAAGAAATATTACTTCTAGTTTACTGAGAAAATATGGAATTCAGAACAGCCTACAGCTGCCCAGAGCCGAACCAAAGGAATTATCTGAGTAAACTGACATTATTTGAGCCTATCAGCAGAAAGCCATTAGTTGCTGACTCCAAAAGCCTAAGTCATCTTATTTTCTCAGTTTCCTTTAATGATGCTTATGGTTTCTTCTTATTTTCTTTTGTTTAGTCTGATGGTATGCTGCAAAATTCAGAAGGTTTTTAAGCTTATTTGCATTTTAATCCATACATTAGATTGTTTTAAAATATAACAAAAAGGCTTAAAACAAACACCCAAAACCGTCCCAGAGACAATGACCTGCAATAATTTCAGCCAGTCACCCATCTCCATATTTCTAAATATGTGTATTTTGCACCAGTCTGGACGTCACATGCATTGTGTCAGGGTAGATGAGGACATCGCTCTCCTGCATGATCATCCCCTCGACTTCTCCACCTCCCCGATATCATTGTGACTGATCAAATCGACATACAGCATTTACATTAATATGCCCACTCGAGAGGGAAAGAAGGAAACAAACAAACAAACAAAACAGAGTTCATTCAACTTTTTTGAGTTCAGAAACGGCTTTTCAGTTTTTTATTAAAATGGAATTCTTCGAAGACTATAGAAATACACCTGGCAATGACCTGTTAGAAGTCAACCATCCACTTCAAACATACATAAGAAATAACTCCCAAATTCTGCCTCACCAGAATGCATTAAGATGTACATATATATTATCAGAACAACACCGAGGTGGCTACGTTTGACAGGTGCTTCTAAAGTAGACACAATTTTCTGACAGATTATGCTTTCCCTGGAGGAATGTTGTAACAATTGTGAGGGTTTCGAAAGTGGAGCTTGAAGGGTCACAGTTAACTATGTGGGCACAGAGCTACAGATGGCATGCACAAAGGGCCTGGGGGCAGGGGGCACCAAGAGAAGGTGTGGCAGTCCCCCGGTTTGTGCTGAGAGCACACAACACTGCAAGGAGACACAACATGAAGAGGAAGGCTTACCCTCTCCCAGGGAAAGGAAGTTGGGTTCATATTCTGGAATCACAAGACACCACACCCAGGAAGAGAACAGGAAAAGGAAACTCCCTACACATAGTCTGAGCTTCCTCCAAGGGACAACAGGGAGTGATCCATGAGGGCCACTGCCGTTGGGATGCGGAAGGAAGTTTGCCAGTGAGAACGTCCACCTTCTGCCCACATTCATTCAGGCTTGCTCAAGGCACTGGATTGCCACGCCCCCCCCCCCAACATACTATTAACAAGAACAAAATGTCCTAGAGAGAAGAGTGGAGCTGGCACTTGATTTGCTGTCATTAAAAGTGAAATGTCATCAATGGCTTGACTTTAGCCTGGTGAAATCCACCCCAAAGTGGACTTGAATTGTTTGTGAGAGCCCCCCGCCAACCCCCCTGCACGCCCCGCCAGGAGGCTAATCTGTTGAGGACGCTGTCCTCCTCCTCTATCCACTCTGACTCCTGCTAAAACTTTGCCAGAAAAGAGTAAGTGAAGGTGCCTTCCTGGGCTAGGGGCTGCCTTGGCATTTTAAAACGATTAAATTTTTCTGTTTTCTTCCTCCGTTGTGTCCAAAATGAAGACAGAACCATAGTTACAAAAAGTGACTGAAAATGAGGCTGGCCACACCTGAGTTCTGGAGTCATCATCAGAAGGAAGCCATCTTTGACTTCTGTCACTCTTCTGGGCAGCATCACCTTTCCTAATCAAGTATTTTTAGCATGATGTTTCCAGAGGACTCGGTGCACACTAACTTTTTTTTTTTTTTTTTTAAGATTTTACTCATTCATTTGGCAGAGAGAGAGATCACAAGTAGGCAGAGAAGCAGGCAGAGGGGGAGGGGGAAGCAGGCTCCCCGCTGAGCAGAGAGCCCGACATGGGGCTCAATCCCAGGACCCTGAGACCATGACTCGAGCCAAAGGCAGATGCTTAACCCACTGAGCCACCCAGGTGCCCTGTAACTCCGCATTTTTAAATTGCCTTTTAATTCCAAAAGTTTGCATAAGATAGGTTTTTTTTTTCTCTTTTTCAATATACTTCACTGCTACTGATGTTGACATGGCCCCTTTCACATTAAATCAACATTGAAAGAGAAGAGACTACACAGTATGGACATTTTTGTCTTTCTTCTCTACCTCTTAGTTTCTCTCTCATTGGTTGAAAAATTAATTCAATTTAAAGGGGAAAGACATAGTAAAGCACTCGTAGTGTTTTCCAATCAACACTGCAGAGAGAACTTTCTGAGGTTTTCAGTGGTGCCAGGAGAATGTCAGGATTGTCAAGACAGAGTATCTCCTCCCTGACTCCCAAGCACATCTATTGCCTGGTCTGTCAAATGGGAGTGGGACCTCCTTTCCTCATCTACATCCCAGTGAAAGAGATGAAGGGCTTCAGAAGAAACTGAGTCATACGATCAGACCTTCCAGAGAAAAGGTGTCAAATGCCAAGTCCCTATCTCCCCTGAAGATGCAGATCACTATGAAACATTTTTTAATATTTATCCTATTTGAGGATAAATATTATCCTATTGAGGATAAATAGGCCTTTTCTTTATGGCCACACCACTCCATATGCTCTTGGGCTTCCCCTAGGGTGCCCTGCTCCCTCCAAATTCACAGATGTTTTTCTCTCCCTGTACTCTCTGTGGGGCCAGGAACCAAGGAGTCCTCAGAAAATTCACAGGGAGTTCCCATTCCAAGATCCGTTGCACACTGCCCAGCTTTTGTGTCCACAGAGAGGAACGCACACTTCACCTAGGACACAGACCACGGAGATGCATACATATATATATATACACACACACACACACACACACACACTCCCTCAGTAAAGAGGACAGTTGATCTTCTATAGATTTCCCTCTCATTCAAAAAGCAAGGGGGCACACACAGGAGGAGGCAACCGGTACTCGGTTGCAATGAGATGCCCAAATCCCGCCAGAGCCAGAGCAAAGGGGAGGCGGGAATGCGGGGGCTCGACAATCCTGACTAGGAATCCACCTTCGGAAAAATGCTCACTTTGTTGTTTCTGCTCATCTTCCGCTCCACCCTGCCTACCCTGGGCATCTTTGTCTGAATAAGCTCCTCTGGGGTGTTCCCCAAGGGGGGAAGCAGCCGTTTCTTGCTGTTTCGGGTCTCTGAGAGCCACTGAGGCGGCAACTCAAAAGGCCCAAAACCAAACTGCAGGGAGTACTTGTCAGGCAGGGTCTCCGGCTCCCCAGGCGCTGCTGACCCCCCCTGGGATCTAGAGTCCGCGGCGCCCAGGAGAGGTACAGCTGGCGACCGCTGCGGTCCCTGCTCTCCCTCCAGGCAGGGCCCGAGCACCTCCTTGGCCAGGAGGTCGGCGGAGCCGGAATACTTGGCCTCACTCTCTTCCTCATCCTCTGTGGGCTTAAAGATCTGCTGCTGCCCGATGTGGAACATCTCCAGGAGCTGGCTGCCCGAGCGCAGGCTGGGCTCCAGGCTGGCGTCGGCCACCCCACCCCCTGCGCCGACCACATTCCGGCGACTGTAACGGTGGTGCAGCTGGACCAACGTCCCCACCAAGCACTTGCGGACAGACTTGTTCACGGTCAGGAAGAGCACGGGGTTGGCCAACAGAGAGACCTTGGGCAGCCAAATGGCTGTGAGCAGCAAGAAGACGGATGTGTTGGGGACGTTGAGCACGGTCTGGTAGACGACCAGGGTGGCGTAGGGCACGCTACACAAGATGAACACCGTCACCATGGACAGCAGGGTGGCGTGCAGCTCCGCCTCCCGCTGGGAGGCATAGGGGATCGAGATGGTGTTCTGTGGGGTCCGGAGGGCCGCGATGATGACCTTCTTCTTCTGGCTGGCACTCAGGGCCCGGCGGATGAGGATCAGGAAGAGGAAGACCACAGCCACAGGCACGATGACCGTAGTGATGTTATAGATGAGCACGTACACCAGGTGGCCCAGCGAGTTGCTCCAGACTTCCGTGCAGGTGGACATGGCGTAGATGTCGGCCACGTTGGTCACTGCAAACACGGGCACGCTGGCCACCACTGCGTGTGCCCAGATGTACATCACCAGCTCACGGGATTTGGCATCAGAGATTTTTCTCTCCAGCGGATAAAGGACGGAGTAGTACCTGCAAAATGCACAAGCAAACTCCATTGCACAGGAGAAGATACTGTTTAAGTGAGGGGCCTCTATCTGACTGAAAGTAGGAGGAAGAGGTGGAAAATGGGTCAAGTTCTTTTATTCTGCCTCAGATGAAGGGAATCACTGGGGGAACTGGGAAGCCAGACCTTAAATTTTGAGGGCCTTGCTATATAAAATAAGCAATACGAGGCCCCCCAAAAAAAGACCTTTTTCAAATGAGCAGAGAAGAGCCCCGTCGTATGGGACTCTCAACACTATCAGGAAAATAGGTAAATACTTGCATTTCATAGCTAACTTTATAAATATTACCACCAGCATTAGATCCCAAGGGGTGCCCTCGATACAAAGGATGTTGCCATGTGCTATAAAGACATCGATTTTTCAACTCAGGGATAAAGCATAACTTGTAAAAAAAAATTTTACAGGGGCTAGAGGAGCTTATGGGCAATTTTCAAAGCCACTAATGGGAAGAAATTTACCTATGCACATATCTAAAGCAGACTCATGGCACAGTGCACACATGGAAATCATTAGCATTTATAGCGGCTCTGGGCAGAAGAACCCTGTGTGAGGGACGGGACTCTGACAAGGTCCTTGCACAAAATCAATTCAACCAACAAAAATTATGCCTCCTCAATAGCCACGGTTCCCACGATGATCACTCAGTAACTGTCACATTTAATAAGTCTACAATGCCTGCATGATTAGATTTTTGCTAAAATCAGATCAGATCTTGCTTCCTTCAGGCCTTCACTTGATTATTCTGTAATCAAAATTCCAAAACCACCTTGTTTCAGTATCGCCAATGATTTAGGGAAACTGAGTAATTCTTCAGACCCCAGGAGCCACATCTGTCATGAGAGGGCTGTCACTAGCCATCAGACCTCCAGTGGGCATACATTTCCACGGTCAGCGAAAGCTGGAGTTGACTTTACAACTCTATTAACATGCGTCGCTCCTGGGGCCAGGGAAGCAAGCATGCCTCCCTGTCATGAGATCTGTGCCAGGTACTACACCAGGCACTGGGTCACAAAGACGAAAAGACATACAGGAATGTCTCTGAAGTCCATGGGGGAAAAGGCATGCAAGCAAGCAGTTATAACCAAGGAGATGATGGCTCTTTTAGAGGTATGCATAAAGGAGGGACGGGGGAAAAGAGCACCTGGAGAAACGTCAACAGAAGGTGGCACTGTGGTGGAGTCTGGCAGGGGACAAGCTGGGGGAGAATGTTCCAGGCTGAGGGAGATACGAGGTGAGCACAACATGACCATGGATAATCAGGAATGGATGGAGCGTGGTGAAATGTGTCCTAGATCTCTTTCTGGGAGGGGAAAAAAAGAGAAAGAAGTGCATAGGTTATGCATGCTCTCAATTTTTTTTCCTCTGAATATAGATAGACTTTTCTAATAACAGCTCCTTAATCCAATGTCAAGGTGCTACACCCACACATGAATACATTCCCATTGGTCAACTGACAGGTGATAAAACCCCGCTTCCACTGTGTATTGGAAAAGCACATGGGCTCACTAGAAATCATCTTGTTAACATTTACATCTGTAGAAGATGATGGCAGAAATGGCCTCCCAACGAACTCACAGACTTGGAGCCAGCAAACAAGTATCCCAGGAACAAGTGAGAGAAAGGATTATCTTCCCTTCACCTTCATGCACACCACCCTACACCTGCCAGTAATTGGTTTCCCTGCATAATAAAACGGGATTTTTTTACCAACCTTCTTTTTCTACTAAAAGCACATATTTACTTTTTTTAAATGATAGCAAAAATATAATTGATTTCCTGCTATAAAGAAAATAAGGATTTCTTATCATTTACATGTTTTCTTGTCTAAAGGCCCAGAAACCACCAAAGGGGATTAGTACATTGCTTCAAAATATGGTAGCAAATGGTTCAGAATAACGTATCCCCACTCTTGTTCCATCCTGTTGTAAAAATCTTTCAGGATTCATAGTAGCGTTATTCCCAAAAGCCAGAAAGTGGAAACAACCCAAATGTCAACAAGTAAATGAGCGAACAAAATACAGTATAGCCATACGATGGAATATTATTCAGTAATAAAAAAGGAATGGAGCAAATTTTAAAAAGAGTAGATCCTAGGAGTTCTCATCATTAAGGAAAAAAAAAACACATTTTTTTATTCTTCCCTTTTTCCCCCTGTATCTGTATGACATGGTGAATGCTAACTAAACTTACTCTGCCAGTCCTTCCACAACATATGTAAGTCCAATCATCTTGGCATACACCTTAAACTTATACATTGCTATATGTCCATTATATCTCAACAGAACTGGGGAAAAAAGGAAGGAAGCACTGATGCTTGGGCACAGATGAACATGAAGCTGAGTGAAAGAAGGCCGATGCAAAAGAACATGTTATGATTCCATAATATGCAATGTCTCCCACCACCCAGCGAAGCAAACATACAGAGATAGAGAGTAGATTAGTAGTTGCCTCGATGTGCAGCTGTGGGGGTAATGACTGTAAATGAGCAGGAGATATGTTCTTCACCTGAAAGTGCACTTTCCAGATATTCAAAGACCTCCTGCCAAGCACGAAAAGAGACACATGCAGCAAAATGGCATCGCATGGAGCATCACATTCGGCTTGTTGAAGGGACTGAGTGACCCCCGTAATCTTTTTTGAATGAAAATCAGTTGACAACATTTAAAAACAATAAAATTCGGGGCGCCGGGAGGCTCAGTCAGTAGAGTGTGACTCTTGTTCTCAGGGTCGTGAGTTCAAGCCCCACATTAGGTGTAGAAATCACTTAAACATTAAAATCTCTGAAAAAAAAAGTAAAAATGGTAAAACTCCAGATTTCTGATGTCTCTTCTAAGAAAGTCCTGCTGGTGGAGTCTAGATACCCACAAAGTAACCATTAGCTGCATCTGCTGAGTTATTGACCCTTATGAGCAGGAATGCAGACACAAAACCCCAATCTGGCCAGTGACACTTGGCTTTGTCACCTATTTCACCTGGCTCTGGAGATGGTGAATTTCTAGTGAGAAACTTCCAAAGAGCTAGAGTGGCTCCCAGGTATATCTGATGGTTCAATGATTGCCAACAATATATCTATGGAAAAATGTGCCCATAGAGAGGGAAGCCTAGAGAAAAACAGACAAATATTGATGCCGCCTATCCAAGAACAGGCCATAAATAATTCATTTAACTTTTTAAAAAGATTTTATTTATTTACTTGGGAGAGAGTGAGAGAGAGAGCATGAGAGGGGAGAAGGTCACAAAGAGAAGCAGACTCCCTGCTGAGCAGGGAGCCCAACTCAGGACTTGATCCCGGGACTCCAAGATCATGACCCGAGCTGAAGGCAGTCACTTAACCAGCTGAGCCGCCCAGGAGACCTCATTTAGTATTTCTTACTGCAGAGGAACATTAAGTTCAGAAAGGTTAGTCACTTTGCCCAAAGCAACCCAGCACAAAAGCAGTGTGTAGGCAGGGTTTAAAGTTACTTGGGGCTCCAGACTCCCCTCTCTTAAGTTAGGAGTCAATGACTCCTTCAAGTACACTGGGGACTTTGTGGGACTGTGTGTCCCTCCATGCAGATGACCCTGGGCAGCAAATTGAATCAGAGTTCCAGGCCTGCAGCTGAAGTGACTCCATAGATTGGTTCTGCAATCCATGCCCTCATAGGTCATTAAGGTAGAGTTTTGAATGGATAAAGAGTTTAAAAATTCCAAATTCATGGAGTATCTGGAGTATCTGGGTGGCTCAGTCAGTTAAGTGTCTGCCTTCAGCCTGGGTCATGATCCCAGGGTCCTGGGATCAAGCCCCAAATTGGGGTGGGGGGCATCCCTGCTCAGCGGTGAGCCTGCTTCTTCCTCTCCCTCCCTCTACCTGCTGCTCCTCCTGCTTGTGCATGCTCTCTCTTCAAATAAATAAATATTTTTTAAAAATAAAAAGTAAAAATTCCAAATTCATCTAAAATCCAGTAAAATGTATCAATGGGGATAAAGTCAGAAGAGCCCGCACCTTCCCCTCAGCAACGTTTCCTCTCTGCAAATCTTGAAATCGAAAGTATTCACGGTGCAGAAGACTCCCCAGCTCTTGTTTGCTTATTTAGTTCTATTCTCTAAAATGTATTATTATCTCAGACTGTATTCGTGAAGTGCTCACAACAAAAGGAGAAGGCAGGAAGCTGTTGATGACTGAGATCTTTACACTTGACCCTGATCAATTTGATCCAATTATGTACTAGGGCAGTAGCTAAGATGTGATTCATTTCCAAGTGAACATCTTTTTAAATAGGACAGGAAGAGAAAACCACCACCACCACAATATAAAGGCTTGGAAATCAGGCCTCCAAAGGAATTCTAGAATTATCTTGCCGGGTCCAACTGTCAAATCATTTGTTAAATAACCACTGAATTGTCCCCTTGTTCTTCCAGAAATGTTTTCATCCTACATCAAAAAGCACTAATTGCAGAGTTATCAATCAGACGAGCCATCTACTACAAATTGCAAGACAAATACCAACGATTCCAACCAAGCTGAAGCTACACCAAAACCCAGCCTGCTCCAGCAACCTCATGATGAACCCCACCCACCCCCATGCCACATCTTTTCTCAAGGTCCTATTTTCACTAGCTGCTTGCAATCAACATGTCTTTTGTGAGGCATCTGTTTCAGATATTCTTTTTTTTTTTTAGATTTATTTATTTATTTAAAAGAGACAGACACAGTAAGAGAGGAAACACAAGCAGGGGGAGTGGGAGAGGGAGCAGCAGACTTCCTGCCAAGCAGGGAGCCTGTTGCAAGGCTCCATCCCAGGACCCTGGGATCATGACCTGAGCCAAAGGTGGACGCTCAACAACTGAGCCACCTAGGTGCCCTATTCATTCTCTTTCTACTGACCACTAGGGGACTACAAAGCAGTATGTGGAACATGGACTAGTCACCCTTTACTTTGTGATGCTAATTTTTTAGTGCACTTAAAAAAAAAAAGTTGAACCCCTAGCTACCCTATCTTACCTGTCCAAGGCAATGGCAGGGAAGCTGAGGATAGTCACAGAGCAGAAGACTTTGTGCAAAAATTTGACGACTTTGCAGAAAAGCATGGTGTAGATCCACCAGCAGCAGTGAGGACTGGTGCTGAGGACGATGTCAAAGGGAACGCAGACCAGGCTGGCACAAATCCCGGAGCAGGCCAGGTTTTTAATGAACCTGTTGGTAACAGATTTGAACACGGTTGTGCGGCAAGTTGACCATAACACCATGAAGTTTCCTGGCCAGATATGCAAAAAAAAACAAAATAAAATAAAAAAGTTTTTAAAATTAGAAATAAAAAAATTAAATGAAAAGAAAGGAAGAAGACAAAAAAAGGAAAGAAAGGAACAGGTTAAAAAAAGATCGAAAAACCACATTTGAGAGTTGATTTCAAAGGATTTTTCACGTAAATACTTACATATTCTATTGTCAATTTATGTGAAAGTATTAAATCACTTAGGTACACATCAAAAAGGCTGGAAGGATTTTTGGTGGTGACTTTTGCTATTTAATTTTAGACATAACAGTATTAGATGATGACTCAGTCTCATCTGGGTATACAAAGAATTTGCTAGATATTACTTAATCTCGGGCAGTCTATTCTTACCAAGTTTGCAAATGACCTCCATGTTGCCAAACTCTGCAAGAGAAATATGACGCAAGCCACACATGTAATTAAAAATTTCTAGCAGCCCTATTTTGCAAAAATAAGCAGGTGAAATTTTAAGAATATACTTTATTTAACCCAATATATCACAAACATTATTGTTTCAAATTGTAATCATTATTTTTGAAAGTACTGATGAGGGACACCTAGGTGGCTCAGTCAGTTAAGCATCTGCCTTCAGCTCAGGTCATGATCTCGGGGTCCTGGGATGGAGTCCTAGGTTTGGCACCTTGCTTGGCGGAGAGCCTGCTTCTCCCTCTGCCTGCCCCCCAACGGTGCTTCTGCTCTCTCTCTCCTTCTGACAAATACATAAATAAAATCTTTTTTTTTTTAAGTACTGATAAGATACTTTTCACTCTTGTTTTTGCACTATCTTTGAAATGTGGTTTGTATTTTTTATTATTTATTTATTTATTTGACAGACAGAAATCACTAGTAGGCAGAGAGGCAGGCAGAGAGAGAGAGAGAGAGAGGAGGAAGCAGGCTCCCCGCTGAGCAGAGAGCCCAATTCGGGGCTCGATCCCAGGACCCTGGGATCATGACCTGAGCCGAAGGCACCACTGAGCCACCCAGGCACCCCTGGTTTGTATTTTTTAATTGAAATATAACTGCCATATAACATCAAATTCATTTCAGGTATCCATGGTGTAATTTTGTTTTACACTTCTTAAAAAAGATTAGAGAGAGAGAAATACATATACCTTTGGTAGTACTACAGCATGTGAGAATATTCTAAGTCAGTAGTTCCCAAACCTCACTGGGCATCAGAATTGCTCTACCAGACATACTGAACCACAGTTAATAGGTATGGAACTGGGAATCCGCACGTGGTAACAAGTACCCTGGATCCAGTTGGCCCCCAAAAGAAAGTTTCAGAAATACCAGTCCTAAACAGAGATAGCTCCCGCCCAACAGTGTCACAGGGCTCCAGTCTTCAGGTAGGCAGGGCAGCCTACCTTACCAGTAAAGCTTGTACCTGGCGAGAGAGCCAGGTCCACTGGGTCAATCAGAAATTCCCCCAAGGACACGGCTACCTCCTGTGCATGTGCTCAGAGAATGTGCTCTAACACTGAGCCCACAGCTCAGCCTCACTTAGAAGAAGAATGAGAGTGCCAGGGAAAGACCAGCAGGGCTCCGGGCTGTAGCCAGTCACTGTAAGGACCTGCCTCAGTGCCTCTAATGTTGACGTAACTTTTTGTCATGAGTCTCTCTTCCGATATAATATTCTATAGGTACCTCTTACCTGCCAGACAAAGGGGAAAAAATAGCCACTGTGTTTAGGTAAGTAGGCCAGCTCCGTCCAGGAAATTCTCTCCCAAACTTTCCCTACATCGGTATATTGCCTCAGTGAGAAGAAACCAGCAGTGTAAATATATACACATTTACTCAGTGTAAGAGGGCCTTATACGAATACCACAACCTCAGGTCCCTTCCAGCTTGCCTGTCCCCAAGATGAGAAGCTGCGCAGTAACGCTGTACTTGAAGCTCTGCTGATTTGGGGAATTCTTCCCCTGGCCTCTTCCCACTGAAGCACAGACTGGAATCTGGCTGAAGCATCTTAAACTCTGGTAACCTCCCAACCATGAAATAGCCCAGTTAAAGAAACCTGTCCCGGGGGCCTGGGTAGCTCAGTCGCTTAAGCACCAGACACAAGCAGGCAGAGAGGAAAGCAGAGAGAGGGGGGAAGCAGGGTCCCTGCTGAGCAGGGAGCCTGATACGGGGCTCGATCCCAGGACCCTGAGATCATGACCTGAGTCAAAGGCAGAGGCTTAACCCACTGAGCCACCCAGGTGCCCCTTAATCATACATTTTATTTGTATGTTCACACTTGTGAATGCAGAAACTTGTTTTCAATGACTTATTATTGAAAAACCCGAGACAGCTATAATCACATTTTATCTCCACTTATTTATAAAGCTGTAGGTCGCATCTGGAGCCTAATCCCTGTGGCTATCAAGAAACTGAAGCTGAGGGTGCCTGGGTGGCTCAGTGGGTCGAGTCTCTGCCTTCAGCTTGGATCGTGATCTCAGGGTCCTGGGATCGAGTCCTGCGTTGGGCTCTCTGCTCATCAGGGAGCCTGCTTCCCCGCTTCTCTCTCTCTGCCTGCCTCTCTGCCTATTTGTGATCTTTCTCTGTCAAATGAATAAATAAAATCTTTAAAAAAAAAAAAAAAAGAAAGAAACTGAAGCTGAAGAAGCCTGTGCTTTTCCCATTTTCTAAACTACCTCTCTCCTCACTTAAAAATTGACTTATCTGGTTCTAAGAAACTGAACTGGACCACAATATCAGGAGAGGAGCATCCACACTCAATCTCTAATTGACCACACGTAATAAAAAGTTATGTGAATATACACTTTCTCTCTCACACACATACTCACACTTGTCAGTACATAAGCATATGCATACACATTCATGCACACAAATAAATACACAAGGTAAAATAATTACATATTTGATCATTTCATCTTATTAGCACTTAATTTTTTTTAAATTTTTATTTATTTATTTGTCAGAGAGAGAGAGAGCGAGAGAGCGAGCACAGGCAGACAGAGTGGCAGGCAGAGGCAGAGGGGAAAGCAGGCTCCCCACCGAGCAAGGAGCCCCATGCGGGACTCGATCCCACGTCGCTGGGATCATGACCCGAGCCGAAGGTAGCCGCTTAACCAACTGAGCCACCCAGGCATCCCAGCACTTAATTTTTTTTAAGAGTTTACTTATTTATTCGACAGAGAGAGCAAGAGAGCACAAGCAGGGGGATCAGTAGAAGGAGAGGGAGAAGCAGGCTCCCTGTCAAGCAGGGAACCTGATGTGGGTCTCGATCAGAGGACCCTGAGATCATGACCTGAGCCAAAGGCAAATGCTTAACCATCTGAGCCACCTAGGCATCCCTTATTAGCACTTTAGATTCTTCTTAGCTTTATAAGGCATCCTAAGGATAACTCAGTATATATTTTAAGTAATACACTATTTGACCTCAAATAGTTTTTTTATTTTATTTTAGAGATCATGTTCTAAATCACCTAATCCCCCTTGGAAATAATTCAAGTTCTGTACCCATTATCTCTCCCTATATATATTCATTATACATCCTAATTCTGGATTCCATGGCAATATTCAGTGGCCAAGCTGTGGGCACAGCAACACAGTACACACACAGCACACACAGCCAAGAGGGGACCAAGAGGTAGAAGGTGATGGCATTGGGACAAACCTACCTTTCCTGGGACTACTGCTACTCTATCGTTCCTCCCAATCTAAAATACAAATAAAGATTTCTCTTTACACATGTACTTGCTACTTACAAATAACTGATGTTGAAAACATAGACATGTCAATTAACTACTACTCACAGATAGTGTTTGACAGACCTTAAGGAAATCACCAGGCAACTAAATTTTGTCTCTAATAAATTTTGACTGTGGCTGTCCTTTTTAAGCAGTTCGCAGGCTTTGCATATTTGGGAGTAACAATCCTGTGTTAAAGGGACTGATAACCAAAATGAAATATTCCAAAAGTACCTTGGGAAAAGAGTATGCTTTTGGGAATCCTCCTGGGAAAACAGATAAATTACTCTTTAAAAACAATCCACTTCTCCAGAGACTTACAGCAGCAAAAAAATTCATCATCCCCGCTTTTCCAGAAAGCTAACATACCACCCAGAACATTCTAAAAATTGAATCTTGAAAAAAGCAAATGAACACTGGAGGCAATGTTAAATTTTAAGAAAAATCCTAAGACAACAGACTCTCAAGATAGAGGCCAAAATGAATGAGCAAGGGTTAGAAAGACTACAAAGGAATGTTTACTCTCAGCAAACACCATGTAATTTAAGAGCAAAATCTAAGCAAATTATATCATACCATTCCATAATAGAAGAAAGAGAACGAACAACTACTTTGTGCATATTGGAATTTTAAATTTCTTCTTTGCTTCAGTTTGCAACCCCCCCAAAATAACCAAGAACAGAGTTTCTTAAGTTAAAAGAATTATGTAAAAAGAATGTTAGTAAACGCTTTTAATAAACATGCCAGATAATAATAGGAATGGTTTTTAGCCTTTTTACTTAAACTGGGCTTCCTATAGACAGCAAAGAGTTGGTTCTTCTTTAACTGATCTGGCGATCTCTTTTGTGTTTGGATCATTTATATTTAATGTAAATATTGATATAGGTGGAGTAAAATCTGCCATCTTGTCAGTTGTTTCCTATTTGTCTCATCCATTTTTTGTTCCTTTTTTCCTCCTTATCATCCTGATTTTGGATTGAATATTTTTTAGAATTCCATTCTATTTCTACTATTGTCTTATTATTTACACATCTCTTTAAAATGTTTGTAGTGGTTTCTGTGTTTACTGTTTACATCTTTAATTACAGTGTACTTTCAAATTCTGTTATACTGCTTCACATGTAGTGTAAGAATCTTCTAACATTGTATTCCTAATTCCTTCCTCCCAACCTTTGTACTCCTGTTGTCATATATTACTTTTATATACACTATAAACCCAAAATACATTGCTGAAATTTTTATTTTCAGCAATGTATTTTAATTTAAGAGTAATTTAAAATAAAAGAAAAAAAGCCTTTTATATTTATCTTCCCTTTAATTAATTTGGGAGATCTTCATCTCTTTGTGTATATCCAAGTTTCTGCCTGGTATCATATTCCTCATACCTGAAAAATTTCAACATTTCTTGTAATGCAGGTCTGCAAGTAACTCAAAGTTTCTCAAAGTTTGTCTGAAAATGTCTCCTTTCTCCTTCATTTTTGAAAGAAATTTTTGCTGGGGATAATTTTCTGAGTTGAGAGAGGTTTTTCCCCAGTACTTGACAGAAGTTGCTTTATTATCTTCTGGATTTTGTAGTTTCTGATAATACATCTGCCTTAACTCTTACCTTTGTTCTTCTGCATGTATTCTATTTTCTCTAATTTCCTTCAAATTTTCTCTTTCTCTTTGGTTTTTAGCAGTTTGAATATAATGTATCTAGAAGTGTGTGTGTGTGTGTGTGTGTGTGTGTGTGTGTATACACACCTGGTTAGGGCACTCTGATCTTCTTGGATCTATGGTTTGAGATCTTTTATTTATTTATTTATTTTTGAAAATTCCTGGCTAGTCAATTATCTCTTCAAGTATTTCTTCAGCCCCATTCTTTCTCACTTCTACTTCCGGGATTCCAATTACATGTAGTTTGTGTGGTAAACAGAATAATGCCCAACCAACCAAAGATGTCTATATTCTAATCCCTACCACCTATGAATATATTAGATTACATGACAAAGAGGAATTAAAGGTTCCTCTTCAGTCGACCTTAAGACAGGGAGATTATCCTGGATTATCATGGTTTTAAAAAACTCTGTATCTGATGATTTCAGTACCTGGATCATACCTGAGTTAAGATCTTTGATTCTTTGTCTCTTGAAGTGGGTTATTTTTCTTGCTTTTTATGTCTCATGATTTTAGGTTGAAAGCTACGTATCACCTTTAGGATAGTAGATACTGGTAAATAGTATCTACAGAACATTTGGACAGACATGCATATACTCACACTCACACACAATGATACCAAAACACTACTTAGGACAGATTCCGGAGACTGGGCCATGGGTCAGAAACCTCACTTAGTAGTCCTGTAAATACACACAGGATTTACATACCCAAAAACCAGTAAACAACATTTTTAGACAAATTTTATTATAAGATTATTATTATTGTTATTTTAAAGGAAGAGAGAGAGAAGAGGGGCAGAAAGAATCTTAAGAAGGCTCCATACCCAGCATGGAGCCCAAAGCGGGGCTCAATCTCACCACCCTGAGATCATGACCTGAGCCAAAATCAAGAGGCAGTTGCTTAACTTACTGAACCACCCAGGTGCCCCAAGACATAATGTGTTTGATAATCTTTTAAAGTGAGAAAATGGGAAAAGAAGATAAGGAAAGAAAGGAAGACCGGGTACTGAGAAACATAAATATTTTGTGTGGAGTAGACACTTTCCATTACTAAACCATGCCACAAACCTACAGTTCTCAAATCTTCATAATCATTGGGATCACCTGGGAAGCTTTTAATATACAGATTCCCAGGACTCAGCCCAACTGAATAAGAACAGTGGAAGACCTGGGCACCTTAATTTTAGTGCTCAGTAGTAAGTTCAGATAACAGCCAGGGAGCACTCCTACAGCCACTCACTGTCAGCCTTCACCATACCGAGCATCTCAATGTACTCATTGTTTGTTTGGTTTTTTTTCCAAATATAAAGAGAGCCCTTCCTCAGTACTGAAAGCAAAAACATGCCACGTCACACTGAGCTCTAATTATAATCTCTATGGAGCCCTAAGGAACTCCTTCTCTGGTCAGTGATCAGTGCTAGTCTGCTGCTCAGCTTCTCAACATGGCCTCTTCCTACCAGGGGAGACATACAAGGAAGGATGACGTCTCTGACCAATTTTTATTATCCATGCTCATCAACTCGTGGCATCGTTCTCAGCTGCTCACCACCATTGGCAAAACAGAAAGGATAGACAGATTTTAATTAACTGCAATCCATTTATTTCCAGTTTTTAAAAATGAACTCATTCATGCCATAGCCATAAAGTACGCTGGGAGTATATATTTTGTTTTATGAAGATGGAGGAAAAAAAACAGAAAAATAGAGTGTCCTACTGAAAGCTAAGCTGCACAGGGAGGAAGGCAGGATGAAACAAAAGAGAATGAAACCCAAGAGTCTTGCTCTCCGGATTACAGCTCTGATTATTGTATAATATAATTTATACCCTGGCCATTAGGACTGCTCTAATTACTTGGGAGGTCTAGAACTTCAGGGCACCATTTTTGTTTGGGGTTGTTTTTCTGTGTTTCCCAAGTGAAACACTTTATTGTTTCTTGTAATTATTAAGGCAACCCATAATTTTGAAAATTCAGAAAACGAATAAAGAGAGAAAGAATAAAGAATAAACAAGACAGTAAAAATAAATAGTAAAGGAAAAAGTAAAAATTACCCACCTAGTGGTAACCCTCTGTAAGCTTAAGCTTAAACTACTTAACCTTCCAAACTTGTTGTTTTTTTTTTTTTAATTTTATTTATTCGAGAGATCGAGAGCAAACACACGAAGGGGAAGGGGCAGAGGGAGAGGGAGAAGCAGACTTCCCTGCTGAGCAGGGAGCCTGATCTGGGGCTTGATACCAGGACCCCAGGATTGACCTCAGCCAAAGGCTGATGCTTAAACCACCTGAGCCACCCAGGCACCCTATCAAAATTTTGTTATACATACAGACTTTTGTTTATGCCAGTAGGACCAACCTTTGCACACTGTTCTTTGGTTTTTTAAGATTTTACTTATTTATTTGAGAGAGAGCATGCCAGAAAGAGTATGAGCGGTTGGGGGTGGGGGAAAGGAGAGGGAGACAAGCAGATTCTCTGCTAAGCACTGATCCACACAGGGCACAGGGCTGGATCCCAGGACCTGGAGATCATAACCTGAGCAGAAGGCAGACACTTAACGAACGCACTGAGCCACCTGGGCGCCTCTGCTCACTGGTTTTCTGTTTGTTTGTTTTTAAAGATTTTATTTATTTATTTGACAGAGAGAGATCACAAGTAAGCAGAGAGGCAGGCAGAGAGAGAGGAGGAAGCAGGCTCCCCACTGAGCAGAGAGTCCAATGTGGGGCTCAATCCCAGGACCCTGAGATCATGACCCGAGTCGAAGGCAGTGGCTTAACCAACTGAGCCACCCAGGCGCCCCTGCTCACTGGTTTTTAACTAGATCTTGTCACCGTATCAACCATCTTTCTAGGACAATAAATAAAAATAAATCTATTATCATTTTACCAGCTACATAAACCCAACAGTGCTTTCACAATTATATCCAAATTTATTTAATTCCTTGAATACTGGTGAGCTTTTTAAAAGCTGTTTCCAATATATCTATCTCTAAAATATAATGCTGAGATCAACACCCTTATACGTATAAATCTTTGGCAACTAAACTGATTATTTACTGAGGACAAATTCCTAGAAGCAGAATTTCTCAGTCAAAATACTTACACATTTTTATAAACATAGCTAAATGACCCCCCACAAAAGGCATAGGAGAGAGTTGGTTTCCAAATATACTTGCTAAAAATTCTACAATCTCACTAAAATGTTTGGAATTTGGTATGTTTCTTCAATCCTAGGGCTTATGTTTTCCTTATTTCTAGAAAATTTTCAACCACTGCCTTTCTGAATTTTGCCCTACCCTCTTTCCCTTTATTCTCTGCTTCTGGAACCCATACTGGACTTTTATTAGGCCTCATTCTATTGGTTATATCTCTTTACCTTTCATTCATATTTTCCATCAATTCATCCTCTCCTGACAGCTGGGTGGTATTTCTGAGGTCTACCTCCCATTTTACCAATTCTCAATTCATCTGAAAATAATCAAATCAAATTATACTTTTTTAAGTAGCTTCTTGAGTATTAAGTCTTTTGAAATCTGAATTTGGATCTATAACCAGTAGAACTGCCTACTCTTGATTCCCAGTGTCCAGTTATTTTACCATGGGCTTCTGTTCCTTCTTTAATATGTAATCATATTTTTAAAAAGATTTTATTTATTTACCTGACAGAGAGAGAGATCACAAGTAGGTAGAGAAGCAGGCAGAGAGAAAGGGGGAAGCAGACTCCCCACCAAGCAGAGAGCCCAACACAGGGCTCAATCCCAGGACCCTGAGATCATGACCTGAGCCGAAGGCAGACGCCCAACCCACTGAGCCACACATGCACCCCTATTATCATATTTTTAAATGCTTATAGTTTTTAAGATTACTCTGCTGTGTCTAGTACTTGGTGGCTCAATTCCCAGACTCTGGGATCATGACCTGAGCCAAAGGCAGATGTTCAATCAATTGAGCCACCCAGGTGCCCCTCATATGACTTTTAATGTTTACCTATAAGCACATCATTTGTGGGAGTTATTTTTCCCTGGAAAGCTATATTCCCTGGTTACAGAAGTATTCTAAGGATGCCTGGAATCAAGCCCCGCATCAGGCTCCTTGCTCACCAGCGAGCCTGCTTCTCCCCCTGCCTGCCGTTCCCCCTGCTTGTGCTCTCCTTCTCCCTCTCTCTGATAAATAAATAAATAAAATCTTAAACAACAACAAAAATTATTCCAAGTGGCTAGCCAAGCACACATTTAGTACTTTGTTGCACTTCATATGCAAATTAAAGACCGTATGGTTGAAGGTCCATTCTGAGAAAGGTTAAGTGTGTGTAGGATAAATTTTTATCCTAGGGAGAGGCAGGATATTTTAATGACTAAGAGCACAAGAGCACGGACCCTGAAACCTTACTTCTGGATTCAAGCCCCACCTCTACTGTTTAGGAACTGTGTGTTACTGGATAAATTAAATTGTGCCTCAGCTTCATGTGCGAAGTGAGCACACTAACAATGCCTACATCCCTGGGGCCACATGAGGATTAAATGAAACAATACAAGTGATAAACAAACAGCACTGAGAACAGCTCATAGCCCATAATATGTGCTAGGTAAGTGTTCTATATTCTATGTGTTAATGTTCTATGTTACGGTTATCATGAGCTGCACAAAGGAGAGGTCTGACAAACAGAGAAAGAGTGAGAGCCTGGCCCAGAGGAAAAGAAACCTGGCATCCTGTATACAGATGGAAGAGGGCAGTTCACCAGAGGGACTTGGAAGTAATCAGGACTGAGAAACAAAGCCAGATTGCCGGGCCTTCGAGTTCCAAAAGGAAGGATGGAGTATGCCACCCAGTTTAACTCATGGAGGTCTCCTAAGCAGTGCCTCTCGGGCAGAATCACAGCAGGCTGTCTCACGGGGTCAGGATGGGGGCCCGGTTCGATCGCCTCCAGGCAGCTGTAGCAAACTCCGAGCTGTCGCCTCAGGCCTGGCAGGACACACAGCTTGTCTCTACTCTCCTTGTAATCAACTGGAGTCAGTGATGTCATTAAAGCCTTGTTGCCCTTCTTGGGGCTGGAGGGCGAGATGGGCAGGAGCTGCCCCAAGATCTGCCACTTTGTGGAATGTCCAGCCTCTACTTGTGCTGCACATGAGAGGTCTCAGATCAAGGATGTGTCTTCTCCAGGTGGAGTCCTGCTCCTAGAATCCATCAAAGCCGTAACAGAACATTCCAAACACCCCATAGAAATCTTGCAGCAGCAGATCTTTTTTATAAAAAAGATTGAGGGACGCCTGGGTGGCTCAGTTGGTTAGGTGGCTGCCTTCAGCTCAGGTCATGATCCCAGCGTCGAGTCCCGCATCGGGCTCCTTGCTCGGCGGGGAGCCTGCTTCTCCCTCTGCCTCCGCCTGCCACCCTGTCTGCCTGTGTTCGCTCTCTCTCTCTCTCTGACAAATAAATAAATAAAATCTTTAAAAAAAAGAAAAAAAGATTTGATTCTTTTATTTGGGAGAGAAAGAGCACAAAGGGAGAGAGAGAAGCAGACTCCTGTTGAGCAGAGAGCCTGATGCAGGACTGGATCCCACAACCCTGGGGTCATGACCTGAGCTGAAGGCAGACGCTTAACTGAATGAGCCACCCAGACGCCCCCCACCATGGTATATCTTAATAGAGCACCAGAGTGAATTAAAAACCACAAAGGGTCAAGAAAATTAAAAAAGGAATCAATGATCTTGGCATGGTTTCATTAAGAAAAATAAAAAATCTCAGAAGTAATGGTCACTGCCTGATAATGCTTTAAATCCAATTATCTAAACAGCTTGAAGTCAGCAAGACATTATTCAGGGCACAGGCTTTGGAGTCAGAAGACCTTTACCAACTCTATAATCTCTGCCAAGTTATTTAACTTTATTAAACCCCAGTTTCCTCATTTTTATAAACAGAGGTAGAAATAGTAATAATACTTATATGGTTGTTATGAGAGCAAAATCCTTAAAATAAGACTTTAAGACAATATCGGTAAGCACTCAAATATTAGCCAACATTTTATTATCAGCTGGGAGCTATATGAAACTGTAAGGTACTAAAGATCAAAAGTGGAATCTCAGAAATTTTAGAATGAACTTTGTTTCAAAACCCACAAAAGAAAAAAAAACATGAATTTGTGCAGTGATTTATAGCAAGAAAAAAAAAACCCAGAAAATTCTGAAGACTCTCCCCAAGAACTAGTAGAAGTAGTAATGAATTCAGAAAAGTGGCAGGATACAAAATTAATACTCAGAATCAGTAGCATTTCTATCTACTAACAGCGGAAGAGCAAAAAGACAAATTTTTAAAACACCCATTTACAACTGTACCCAAAAAGAACAGGAAACCCAGAAATAAATTTAACCAAAGAGGTGAAAGACCTGTGCTCTATAAAAACTGTAAAACACTGATGACAGAAAATGAAGATGACACAAACAGAAAGACATGCCATGCTCATGAACTAGAAGAACAAATACTGTTAAAATGTCCACATAACCCAAAACAATTTACACATTCAATGCAATCCTTATCAAAATACCAATAGCATTTTGAACAATCCTAAAATTTCTATGGAACCACAAAAGACCCCATAGAGCCAAAGCAATCCTGAGAAAGGAGGGCAAAGCTGCAGGTATCACAACCCCAGATTTCCAGATGTACTACAAAGCTGCAATAATCAAAACAGCATAGTGTGGGCACAAAAACAGACACAGACATCAACAGAACAGAACAGAAAGCCCAGAAATAAACCCATTGCTTATATGGTCAATTAATCTATGACAAAGGAGGCAAGACTATACAATGGGAAAACACAGTCTCTTCAATAAACGGTACTGGGAAAACTGGACAGCTACGTGCAAAAGTATGGGAGTGCACCACTTACTAACACCATACCCAAAACTAAGCTCAAAACGGATTAAAGACCTAAATGGGAGACCTGAAAACATAAAGTCCTA
>PISX010019940.1:0-36904 GCA_004024625.1 Mellivora capensis
AAATTGTCAAAAACTGGCTATCCAAATAGCATCAGCATAGACTGTCAATAAGAAAAAGGTGAGTTTATTCCTTACTGAAGTAAAGGAAACACCATCTTTGCAAAGCTTTGGCAGTGTCTCAACACGGGAACGGTAAGATCAGAATTTACTGAGACTTGGAAGTTTGCCTTAAGGGAAATCTTTCAATATGTGGACTTGATAAGGGTCGGATAGGAATCATGATGCAACAGTTTGGGCTTGGTGGGAAGACAAGGACTTTTATGTGAGGAATTCAAAGAATTTAAGGGTGCCAACTGTTGCTGATTTCCATTAAAGAGTCAATGGAACTTTTAGGAAGTTCCTTAAATGAATAATCCAATTGTTTGTGTGGGCAGGGTAATTCCAGAAAAATAATGTAATGAAGACAGAAGAATAGCAAAACCAAGTTAATGTAGATACAGTGCAGTTTATGTTCAGGGCTCAGGCTGAGAGTGGGGGTAAGCAGTTTTGGTTCTAAAACCATAGATGTTTTTTGGAGCACAGCTAGAAAACCACCCTCACCCTGGCCTGTACCTCTACCAGTCCAGCCTTACTGTAGCTGACATTCAGAGCAAGGGATCTTAGCTCTTCTTTTTAAAAATTATGAGGTCTCTTTTGTCACCTAGTCTTCTGTTTCACCTTCATACCTTCTCAGCCTGCTCCTCCTCCACTCATGTCTGATGACCGGTGAAATTCTACCTTTGGACTCTACTATAAATAAGACCAGGGAGCATTTTATAATGCTTCTGTCCATCCCAGTGACCCAACAAATCTGGCCCAGCCCAAATCCCTAGCCCCTATGTGGCTATTGATCTAGAATTTGGGGGGAGATCCAGCTTTATCTCCCTGAGAAAGATTTTGACACCCAGGCTACCTGTCTAGACTTTTGAGTGGGTTTTTTTTGTTTTGTTTTTGTTGTTTTTGTTTTTGTTTTTGTTTTATGTTGACACAGGTTTGGAAAAGAACAAGTACTGGTAAGTGAAATGAATTTTCAAAGGGTACAATTAGACAAAGAGTTCCAAAACATTGTTCCTTCTGCTGAAGAACATGTCTCCTCAACCCCCACCAAATTTATATTTTTTCTACTTTCTGCTAAACACAGGGAATGATAAAGATACTTTATCAGATGGATAAATATCTCTGGGGGATACGTTGAGATTAACTTTTTCACAAAACATGCAGAGTGTGCAAAGTAGATTGTTTAATCTGAATGTGGCAAGCTTGATTCAGAAAGCTAGCTCTGCCACTTACAAATTTTACAAACTTGAATGCATTATTTAATCCCTCTCATCCTCCATGTTTTTACCCTTATTCCAAAAATGAAAAGAGCAATTCTTTCTTTCTTTCTCTTTCTTCCTTTCTTCTTTCTCTCTTTCTTCCCCTATACTTGAGAACTGAGTATGTGATGTAGCCATTGCCTTAGAATCATACCTTTGCTGTTGTAAGTCCTTTAAAAGTTTTCAGGAGGTGGCAATTTTTATCTGTTAAAGTGATTGTCAGAATTAGAAGCTAAAATATAATGTACCAGGAGTATGGTATATATAGTCTATTTATAGTAGTTAGTATGTTTACTTTCTTTGGTGGGAAATCTATCTCCTATACCTACATATAAATACTTCCAAAGGTAGTTATTACTGTCATTCCTATAAAAATTCTATCAGTGTATTTCACAAATGCAAAAGATGAAGAAAAAGAAGAGGGGAAAAGCAAAAGGAATAGGGGTGAGAAAAGGAGGGAAGAGAACTCATGTTTTGTGAAGATTTACTATGTACCAGGTACCACAATAAGATGGTGCACATCTTGGCTCATTTGTCAGATCCCATTGTCATCAATGTTACCTGCTTTGTAGATGAGGAAAGTGAAGCACAGAGACCAGGAAGCCATATATCATTGTGCCATAAAATAGGCTGGATTTATACATATTCTAAAAACTCTCCATGATACGGGGTTGTTTTTCCCATATTAATGCTGAGGAAACAAGGGTACAAATTGATACAGAGAGCTCAAGTTCACAGAGCTAGTCTGATGAATCCCAGGCACAGCTCTAGATCTATCTACTCCTACTGTTCCCACAACTTTTGTAGCTCAAAGACTTAATACTTGGAAGATGTCCACTTATAGAACTTTATTTTCAATTTCACAATATTTTGTGGTTTTTTTGTTGCATGAAATAAAAGAAAATACTCTATTCGAGTGAAAGTAATATTCATTTTGAGAAAATACTTTCAGTGACCTCAAAAGCAATGACAATACTTATTTCGACAATTTGTGTTCCTAAGAAACAGAACTCAGTTACATTAAGGGAGTCTACACAGAGGCAGCCATTTGGGCTTCTATTCATTTAACCAACCAGTATTTCAAGCACCCTATGTAACAAAATTCATGTTAGATATTTGATCATGGCTTTTAATAGTGATGACACTTTTCGATCCTGGTTAGGTGTTGCTTTTGTTGAGAAGAGAGAGGACAGGTGGCCTGAGGACAAGGGGGACTAAGGAGTTAACACTGGTAATACTGGTTACCATTTTATTGCATGTGTCCTCTGACCAGCACTCATGTCATCTTCACAGATATCAAACGAACACTGCCACTGTTCTCATAGATACTGGAACTATCGCTGAAAGTGGGTATGTCATTTGCTCAAAGTTATACAAATTTTAGGTGGTAGAGATGATGGTTAACACCAAAGTTCTTAACCATTAAGTCCTCTGATGACAACACATAGTGTGATAGAGTGAATCAAATGATTGCCCATGTGTAGTAGTTGAAAGATAAGTCACCTTTGGCAGAAAGCCCAAGCACATGGGATGAGCTAGAAAGTAGTGCCATGATATGAAAGCTAAACCATGAAAATTAGTCCATGTAAAGGTAGTATGGAGGGTGAGTTAGATGCATGAATCCTCCATCCATAGCAATGAAACCAGAAAGCTATTATTTTCATCATATTTGTACTTGTGCCTTATAAAAAGGCCACGTGAGTTCTATAAGCCATTATCTGTGATAACACGACCATGAACACTTGAAAATATGTAACAGACTCTTTGAAACTTGAACAAATAGTGTTTATTTCTCATGCCAGGAGTCTTGTAAAATAATTTGCAGATGAGCCAATCATAAATTCTCTTTGCACAAGGTACTATTGAGGTCAATAAAATTTTCAAGAAGAAAATATACCCTCCCAATAGCACCAAAGCCCCCACCTATAAGGATAAGGCTTAAACTAAAGTGAAGATTCATTCAGTAAATTATTCTCAATAAAAGTTTTGTGAGCATCTTCTCTGAATCAAGTTCTGTTTAAGACATTAGAAGTACACTGAAAAAGTAAAATCAGATTTTTAAAAAGTAAATTAAATTAAAAAAAAAGACATTGGAAGTAGACTAAAATATAAGGATAACGAAATGCCTGGACTCATGCAGTGATATCTCGGTAGAAAGAAGGAAACACAAAACAAGCTAAAATTTAAGTATTTCTAACAATGTGAAGTACTATGAAGAAAATAAAAGAAGAGGGATATGATAATAAGTGACCAGAAGAGAAAAGCTGCTTCCCATGAGCTGCTCAGAGGAGGTATCACCAAGGGCACTGAGAGCTGAAGGACTGGAAGAAGTCAGCATGTAATCTGCCAGGTGAAGGGTGTGCTAGGGAAAGGGAATAGCAACTCCAGAGCCTAGGATATGAGATGAACTGGTCATACAAGATAAAAGGAAGGACGTAACTGCTGGGTGGTAAGCAAGGGGAGTTTGAGGGGAGTTTTAGAAAAAGTCATGGGAAGAAAGAAAAAAAAGAAAGGACGAAAGAAAAGGGCAGGGTAGAGGAGGGGAGGGAGGGAGGGAGGGAGGAAGGAGGGAAGGAAGGAAAAAAAGGAAGGAAGGGAAAAAAGGAAAGGAAAGGAAAGGAAAGAAAGGGAGGAGGGAAGAAAGAGTCATAGACTGGATCTTGTCATATTTTGAGGGCCATGATATTTTATTCTGGGTACAATGGGAAACCATGGGAAGATTTTATATCAGAAATATAAAGCTTATATGTTTATTTAACAAGTCAATAAATGTATTCATAGATTTATTTATATAATTTATAATTTTAAACACATTTAATTTATTTTTTATTATATTAAGGAGGGCACATGATGTGATGAGAACTGAGTATTATACTGAACTGATAAGTCATTGAACATTATATCAAAACCAATGATGTACTATACCTTGGCTAATTGAATTTAAGTTGAATTTAAACACAATTTATAAATATAAAATTTCGCATTGGATTTTATATCAGAAATTGGGGGATTTTTTAAATTGGAGCAGAAGAGGTTGATATAATCTGGTGTGTATTTTTAAAATATCTCCATAATTACAGATTGTAGGGGGGAAAATTAAAGTTATTTTATTACTCCAAACAAAAGATAGTGGTGTTATACAGTAGTCTAGGCTAGTGGAGATGGAGAAACACAAGTAGATTGAGGGTGAATCATGGAGGAAGACCTGCCAATGGACTGGCTGAGATGTTGGAGGGAAATGTAATCAAGAACAACTTCACATGTCCTGCTTGACCCATCAGGTAGGGTGGTGTCTCATACTCAGAGTAATTTAGCAAGGGACAGATCTGGGGATGCAAAGTAGAAGGACTTCTGTTTTGATGTTGTTAAATTTGAAATCCCTTTAGATATACAAGTGGAAGAGTCAAATAAGTCATTAGAAAAATTCTCCGACTCATGGGGTGCTTAGGTGCCTCAGTCGGTTAAGACCTAAGATCTGCTTTAGGCTAAGGCCATGATCCCAGGGAAGGCTGTTGCTCCCTCTCCCACTCACCCTGCTTGTGCTCTCTCTTACTCTCTATCAATCTCTCTCCATTAAAAAAAAATTCTCCTGCTCAAGACAGTTTTGAAGATTCAAGATATAAACCAGGGAGTCATCAGCCTGTTGATGTTATTTAAAGCTATGGACACAAATGAAATAACCTAGGCAAGAGGAAGTAAGAGAGGAAATGGGAACATTCCCTAGATACTCTGAGAGCTGCAGAGAAGAGTGGAATATTTCCCATTGGTGCTGTACCAACAATATTAGAAGGTTCATTGAATTTGAGGGGAAAATTTTGCCCTTAAAAATTAACACTGCCCTACGTCTAAGATGCAGGAGAGAGCTATAGCTGGAGAAACCACACAAAGTCTAGAGAAAGTTCAGTCCCTTAGGGGAGATGTCTCATTATTTTCCTCACCCAGACCCTTTATTTTCACTTTTTAAAAAAAATTTATCTTATTTCATTTCATTTCATTTCATTTCATTTCAAACATTGTAAGAAATAAAGAGGAAGGAGAGGTACTCACTCTCTATCTCATCTGTCTCTCTCTCTTATACACACACACACACACACACACACACACACCTGAAACCAAATGTGAAAATAGCAAAGAACTTTATAACTGGGTGCTATCAAAGATCTCACAGAAGATTTGGAATGTCTATTTAAGAGTCCTAACATCAAAGGGAGGAACAGTTATGACCAAGACGACAATATCATTCAATTCCAGGGCCAAGATTTTTCTTTATTTTTGGCTCATTATGAGAAAAATGTGGGTTAGTTACTCAGAAAGAGACAAACAGTACTCAAGATCACTTGAAAAAGTGATCAGAATAGATGGAGGATTTGTAGCTGAGGAGGATAAAGGACTAAGTACTCTACTCATGTAATGTAGAACATACATTCTCATGGAAAACATATGATGTTGTCCACTAACATGACCACAAGAATAGAGTGATTGCAAACATGGACACTACAGGATGTGCAATGAATGAGATCTAAAAGTTGTTAGATGTAAAGATCACTTTATACTTAAAAAAATGGTTGTTGATACGTTATAATACTATAAAATATTTATAATATTAGTTAATTAATTATTAATTTATAATTTATAATACTATAAAATATTTCTCCTATATTTTTATTCTTCCTCCATTAATTCTTTCTTTTTTTTTACCCACATAGATTCATAATATCTTCATAATTTCTGGACCATGCACATTGCAAGGAATGCCAGGTTTCTCTCTGTGTTCTGCGAAGTGAGGAGAATGTAACAAAAGAGGAAAGCTGACCTTTTCTCCATGCTCATCATAAGAGGACATTTTTGTATTTTATATAACTATAATAAAATATATTTATATATGCGTGTGTGTGTATACACACACACATATATTTAATTTTAAATTTTAAATTAATTTAATAAATTTAATAAATTTAATTATTTTGAATTAAATCATAAATTTAATTTTTATATTGTATATAATTGATTATAAATTTAATTATAAATTTTATAGAAATTAAATAAATTATAAATTATAAATTAAATTAATATTTAATTTTAATGAATGTGTCATCTCACATTCTCAGTTTCATCTTCACCTTATAAAGTTCTTCCCACCAAATGAATCTGCTTCAGTGAGAAAAGTCAAATTATTTCACAGAGGTTTTTCAAAGCTGCTTTGACATTAAGAAGCTGGTTCAGCATACAGGTGCACACCACAATGGAGAAAATATGACTGTGTGCTTACAGCTTTTCACCAAGGGATAAGAAGCATTCTTGTTCTGCATTTGTATATTTATGCAAACATTCTGTCACATGGTCTATTCTTTCCTTGGAGAGTGGAATACAGGGTCAGACCATCTGGATTTGAAACCTATCTCTGAAGCTGACATATTATGTGGCTCTAGACAATATACCTTTTATCCATTGTTAGTTCCTCAATTTGTCCAATGGGGATGATGATGAACATGGTGATGGTGATGATAATGTTAGTTTCTTATTCATCCAGAAGAGATGGTGATGATGATGATGATGATTATGGTACAGAAGAGAAGGAAGAGAGGAAGAGGACAAAGAAGGAAACTTTGATGGATTATAGTGAGGATTAGATTAATTAATATAGGTAAAATACTAAAAACAGAGAGATTCTTCAAGAGATGCCATTAATATGATTCATCCATGCAACTAGCATTAATTGAGAACCCACTGAATACGGGCTACTCTATCACTGTAAGAGATACAGGGATGAGTGTGGTTATTACCTTCTAATGAAAAAACAGTCAAATAAGCAGATAGAAACCTCCTGGCCTGTGGGCTATATCACTCTCTCTACTCCTATCATCCAAGGCCCCTTCCTTATCTTACTGATGCTTTGACACCTGACTCACAGAGCACCCCTCTTCCCCAGTCTTGTTATCTTCCTAAAGGCCATCAACGTCTAAGCAAGTCACTTATTCAAACCCTAGCCCAGGATTCTTTATTTCCTCACACTTACTGACATTTCCTTCATCAGCCACCCACTACTACTGACAACCTTTTCCCCTACAGAACAGTAAATATAATATTCTACTCTTCTACCTCAATATCCCATTCTTCCACCTCTCCACATATTTTTTATTCTTTACATCCCATAATAGAAGCTCAATAAGACAAATATGTGCTTGTGTTTGGGGCAAGGCTGGCCACCTTTACATGCTTGTAGAGTACTTTTGCCATGCTTACATGCATATGAATCATCTAAGGGTCTTAATAAAATACAGGTTTTGATTCAGTAAATTTTGAGTGAAGCCTAAAATTCTGCAACTCTAATAACCTCCCAAGATATGTTGATGCTGCTGCTGGTCCAAGAACACACTTTGAAGAGGGGGTCCCAGTAGTCTTTACATTACCATGTTTTAGAGTTCAGCTCTGAGCCCTGGAGATTCAAAAATATGATTTATGTTAGCACCTTGACTAAAAATTCTCCTTTCAATGCGTGACTCACATTAACCAAATTCATGAGTGTTGTGCATATAAGCAGAGAGGTAAGAAAATGGGCTATAATGAGAAACAAGAATCACAAGATGCTTAAATCCATAGGACCAGCCATTATCACTCTTGGGCTGACTTACAGACAAGGTTAAGTAGTAATTAAGATATAGATTGGAAAACATGGAATCAGAACAAATATACTTGAATGAATTGAATATGCATATATCTCATAATTTCTTATTTGTCCTCAAATTCAAATTTGCTAGTCAGCCTCCACCTCTCTAAATCTCTTTACCCTGTGATTTCATGTCAAATGAATTCCAAGCCTTCCTTCACATTTATTAGAATAGTAGAAATTCTTCATCTGGACCATTCACTTACTTATTGATATTTACGGACTTTAGCTATTTGAACTACAAAATAATAATAGCAATAAGCACTAATATTTACTGAATGCTTGCTATAAGCTAAACTTGGGTTCTACCATTTTATAGTCACAATATCATTATAAGGTTGATACTAGTATTTACTAGTATTATCCTATTCTATGGAGGAGGAAAGAGAAGCAGTAGAAAATTTAATAGTTGCCAGAGCTGAGATTTACATACAGCCAGGCTGGTCTCTGAGACTGAGCTGTTAACCAAGAGTTGACAAAGATTTCATTGCCACACTGGACAACAGTTTTTATAACTATGGTATGTGAAAAGAACATATGATACTGGGAGAAGTAGTTTCACTTAAAAAATATGTATTTATGGGGGTGCCTAGGTGACATAGTGGGTTAAGCCTCTGCCTTCAGCTCAGGTCATGATCTCAGGTCCTCATGATCCAGCCCCAGCCCCGAATTGGGCTCTCTGCTCAGCAGGGAGCCTCTTTCCCCTCTCTCTCTCTCTGCCTACTTGTGATCTTTCTCTCTCTGTCAAATAAACAAATAAAATATTTTAAAAATATTTATTTATGTAAAATAAATAGTAGGTTTTCATCCAGTTAAAATGTATGAGCTATAGCTATCTATATCAACATGGACTAACTCAGAAACATAACAAGAATACATACATTAGAATATGTATATTATGATTCCACATATATAAAGCTAAGATGAAAATATCTAAAACTTGGAAACAAGTGAAAAGAAGCCCTTTCAACGTTGTTCTAGAGTCTTACCTACCAAACCCACCTAAGGGTAATATGACTTCTGTTAACTTACTATTTATTATTGATCAGGGGCCCAGCTCTGGAAAGTAGATGTTAATTTTTGAAGGTTGATAAGTTGCAAATAACTTTTATCCAGTAGAAAAGATAGCTCCAAAGTTATGGGCTTATCGATCTACAGGACACTAGAGTTTTTATCTAACTTAGCAATCATATTTCAACATGTTTTCATTCATTAGTTTTGTACTCTGGTCTCACTCTCCTTTGAAATACTTCTACCAGCTTGTGACTTTCCCATTCCTGAGTTGAATGCATTGTTAACATGTGCTCACTACATAAAGAAGGCCATGTTTTTAAACTTTTGAAGTGTGAACTTTAACAAAGTATGGAAATAACCAAATTAAATAATATAGTTTTTAAGGAAATTTACATATTTAGGAAAATAGCAAGGAAAAGCAAAGTTGATGAATACCTTCTGGAAAGTGATTATTTCTTTCAAATATGGGGGAAGACACAATCAAGGAGGGGAAGAGGGAATACTTAGAAATGTCACTCAACCTGGGTTTGGGGCACATAGCTATTTTCTATATTATTAGTATGATGAAAAAATATACTCATATATGATGTTTTTATAGGTATATTTTTATATATAAGCTTAACATATATATCAAAACATTGTATTTACTGTGACTATATTATGAAAACCAATTAGAAAAATTTAAGTGTATATCATGTTGTGCTTATTGAAATTTCTGACTTTTTTCTGAGCATATATTGTCATAACTGTAGCTTTACATTTTAAAATAATTCCTACCCCCAAAAATATAAAATATAGAGAAAGCTTTGATAGTCCTTGCTCTCACCTTCAGGACTTTGCTGTTGTCATCCATCCATCCACCCACCCATCCATCCATCCATCCATTTGTCCATTTATTCATGAATCAACCCACCCATCTACAAATCCATTCATCCATCTGCCCATTTGTGCATCTAACATAGATTCATCCATCAATCTTTTCAGTACTTACAAAGTCTCTGCTTTTAGAAAAATATATACTTTCACAAGAAAGATATGTATTTATAAATTATTAAATTGTGATATATGTTAAGAAAGGGAAATATAGTAGAAAACCATAGAATATAAAATGAAAGACATAACAGTTTGGGGAATCAGAGAAAGCAGGTAACATCTAATTCTTAAATCCTTACCGTAATATTTTATTTGATTAATTGACTTCACTTGCTTTAGGAAGACTTTCCTTACTCCCATGCCTTAAAAGATGCAACATTCCTAAAATTACACAGTCAGAATGCAGCAGAATTTTGCGTAGCAGGTCTGGATCTGGAACCCACCTTCCCTCCACATGCCTTTTTATAAGCTTTGTATTTGTGTTACAAAGACCCTTGAGTGTTTGGAAGAATAGAAATGTTCAGCAGAATTTTATTGAGATTATCAAACAATTTGTAGGACTAAATATTAAAATATCTACCATGTAAAAGATGAATCAAAAATATGTATCATGATCCTACTATGCATACAAATACTTGCTATGGAGTATTTAAAATAAAGTTTTAAGAAAAATGTAGTCATGATTCTTGAAAGACTCCTTTGTTTAAGCCACTTTGAATTAGATTTGTGTATCTTCTGATCAGAAAAAGGAAATTCATTGACACATATAATGGAACATTTCAAGAGGGTAAAGACCCAATGGGGGTCAGGCCCTCAGTTAATATCATGGTGGCAGCAGGTCACCATGAGAGCCCTCATCCTGGAAATTTAGGCAGGACAGACACACATGAAGAGCTGTTTGTCAACATTAAAAAAATAATAATATTTAAGGGGCGCCTGGGTGGCTTTGGCTCAGGTCATGATCCCAGGGTCCTGGGATTGAGCCGGGCATCAGGCTCCCAGCTCAGAGAAGACTGCTTCCCCTGTCCCACTCCCCCTGCTTGTGTTCCTGGTCTCAGTGTGTCTCTATGTCATATAAATAAATAAAAATCTTTTTAAAAAATTAAAAATCATATTTAAGAGTTGGTTTGTAAATCACTGAGCTAATAACAGAAAGTTGGAACTTTGCAGATCTCTCAACTGGTTACAGCAAGAGATGCTGAGGAATTTGGATGTAAAAATCTTATTACTTTTCAGGCATCAGGGTGGGGACTCTGATAGGATGTCTCCCAGTGTCCTCAAAAAGAATGTTAATCACTGGGGAGGCAGATAAGAGAAAAGCTCTGTAAAGGAGCTAAAGAAGTGAGAAAATTTGTTTTAAAAGAATCTCTTGTCTTGCATAAAAGGTGACAGACTATACCAGAAGGAGTCATTTGCATCATAAAACACTAGCAGAAATGAACTAGACTGAGCAAAGGTGTTGTGAGGCTTACAGTCAGCAGAGGGGTTCACACATTTTAATAAGTTCCAGGTTTGAGGCTGTGTATGAATACATTGGAATCAGCACGAATGTGGAAGTCAGAGAGAACTTACTCTGCCACAAAATCTTCGGCAGTGGTATTCCTGAGGGTCTTGAGCCTCAGACCCTTTCCTGTATGGTGGGTGCAACTATGAGTTAGGTGACCAAATAAGGCAGACTGTCTCTCTGTTTTTCCAGACTCCCTTTGGTGAAACTGGGGTGACAATACTATCTCCAGGTTCTTGTGACAATTAAGCACAATGATGTCTGCAAAGGATCGGCTAGATCATGGGTTCTTAAGGTGAGCCTCCCTGTCCCTTCCCAGTATTAAAAATTAAAAAGTCATTTTAACATTGGAACATTCAGAGTGGACTCCTTAAGGATTATGAATTCTATTAATATTTGTCTCTCAAATAAAAGAACAATTGGGGGGAAAATTGCATCGAGCCAAATCCATTTGAAATGGATGGAAGTTGAGCAGTAAATAATGAAGAAGAATGTAGACAGATACAGAAAAGGACTCAGACCATTTTGCCACTAATAGGTGCCACAGACAGTTCATTACTGATAAATGTAGAATAATGATGTCCTTAATGAGTCTTTTCACGCACAAATTCATCATAAAACAAGAGGATGAGGTAAAACAAAAAGTCTTTGAATAGCATTCATGCAGCATGGAAAATGAGGATAATTTCATGTCCCAAAAAGAGCTACAGATTTAATAAAGCCTTCTGAGATTTTCTTCATTGTGTTTATAGGCAGCTTCCCAACTTAATAGTTTTGCTTTTAATATCTCAGGGGTAAATTTTAACCTGTCATACAGTTTGGGGCACCTAAAAGGGCCCAGAAGAGGTGATTCTATAGCCCTGTGCTTAAATGGCTCTGTGGCCCCTTATTTATTTGACCTTGAGCCATTTCTGTCTGTGCCCCCAACTTTTTCACTAGTAGTAGAAAGCTAATATAACACCTTTGCTCTATGACTCATATTTGGTTGGTGTTAGGGGTTGAAATATGTCCTCACCAAAATTCATCTGTTAAAGTCTTAACCCTAAATACCTCAGAATGTCACTGTATTTAAAAATGAGGTCTTTAAAGCTGAGTTACAAAGATGTCATCTGGGTGGGTCCTGATCAAATCTGTGTCCTTAAAAGAGGAGGAGATTTGGACAGACACACTCAGAGGAAAAACTATGTAAAGACACAGAGGGAGGATGCCATTTACACACCAAGGTTAGAGACCTCAGAGGAAACAAACCTTGCCCACACCTGGATCTGGGACTTCTAGCTGCCAGGACTGTGAGAAAATACATTTCTCTTGTTTAAGCTGCTTCATCTGTGGTGGTTTTTTATGGTGACCCTAGGTTTTTATGGTGACCATATATAAACTTTGTAAGTATAGTTGGAATGCTTAAAAAAATTAGGTGATAATTCTGGGGCACCTACTCCTTAAGTGGCACTTCACTGAGAATTTTTGGCAGCATCAGATAAGGGTATCAGGTCCAGATGGTATATGGAAATGCTCTTGAATTCGTTGTGCAAAACCTAACAAACACTGGGGAAGTCAGGAAAACACTTTCTCATGTTTGCCAGGTGCATTTCACGTAGGTCTTTCTGTGAGATGTTCCAGATAGTGGACTCTAAAAGAGGCGGAACCAAATCAAGCTGACCTAATTGCAATCAACACAATTTAATACCTATGGTGGGAAGAATCCTAAGAAGGCCCCGAAAACTCTGAGAGCCCCTGGTGCATATGCCCTGCATAATATCCTCCCCTGGAGAGTGGATAGAACTGTTGTGTCAGGATTTATTTTTCTTTAGCTCCCCCTGTTCTTAGTCTTGCCACTTCTGAGAATGAAGAGGTAGACCAAACAAAAAGTGGTGGGCAGGAAAGCAAAGTTTATTGCATGATAATACAAAGCTTCCAAAGAGGAAGGGAGCCCAAGATGTTTCCCTTTGGAGTTTCTAGGTCTAGGAGTTTTTATGAGTTTGTTGGCAGGCTGTTTTAATCTGATTAACCCTCCATATGCCTGCCACCCAATCAGGTTTTGTCCATGCACTCATCTACCCATCAGGTAATTGTTTATGTGGGAAAGGGTGGAGGGCTCCTTTCAGGATGGTATAGAGTAACAGGATGGGGTCTTCTTGCTTTTAAGGATGGTTTCATCTTAGGATGGGAGGTCCTTGCCCCTGTCTGCCTTTCTTCCAGCTATCCTCCATTTTACTGTCAATATGATGTTGTAAATTATATGGCTTGGTTAGGTTACATTCTATAGGAATAGTGGTGGAATAGTCCTTCCCATGATAATAGTACATAGTATGTAAGACTACTTGGCAGATGAATGGGGAGAGTTTCTTCCACCAGCCATGAAGAAAAAATCTGCCATGTAAAGGAGAAAGGGCCATACAACCAGAACTTGAGGTTAGCCCCAGCAATCAAGAGCCAGTCCTGGCCATTGGAAGAAAACCTAGAGGGTCAGGGAAGTTCACAGCTGTGTTAACACCCTGATTTCAGCCTAATGGAGCCTGAGGCTCTGCAGTAAGGGCCCTGCTCTCCAGACCCAGACTCCCCACCCCAGGCAACTTTAAGATAACAAATGCATGATCAAAGCTGCTAGTCAATGGGAATCCATTATGGCAGAGACAAGAAACTTTTACAAAACCCAGACACTGATCCTCTCCACAGCTTTACCTCACAGACATATGCAGACACTGTTTTTAGAAATTGTGTCTTAATTAACAGCTAGCCATCTCTCACCACAGGTTTTTCCTTCTTTGATAGATAATCAGAAAATTTGATGAAAGAAAAGAAAATTCTCTCTGTCTTCCTCTGACCATGAAGAAAAGAAAAATGTCATACCCATATTTCCAGCCTGGGGAGAGCTTAAGTAACTGGACAGGCTGGATTATAGAATGTTCTCAAGGAGAGGGACATTTATCACCAGCAGGTGTTTCAGATCAAGTGATCAGATGACAGCCAGGCAGTCCAGAAGAAACTTGTTTTTCTTAGTAGAAAAGAATAAAGATAAATGTGAATCCTAGCTCTGCCATTTGCCATTGAAGCATGGCAAAAGTCTGATCCAGGCTTTCTTGTCTGTAAAATAGGGACAATAATGCCCAATTTGTAAGATTTTCTCTTTTTGTTGAGACATAAAATTCATAATTTTAAAGTTTACAATTCAGTGGTTTTACATGTAATCATAAAGTTGTACAACAATCATCACCATCTAATTCCAGAACATTTTATAACCCCAAAATAATCTCTATACCCTTTACCAATCATTCTCTGTCCCCCTCTCCCCAGCCCCTGGAAACCACTAATCTACCTTCAGTCTCAATGGATTTGCCTATTCTTGACATTTTATATAAATAGAATCATACAATGTGTGAACTTCTGTCCCTGGCTTCTTTCACTTAGCATAATGTTTTCAAGGTTCATCCATGTCATAACCTCATGAGATTTTTGTGATTAAAAAAAAAAGTCTCAATCTAGAGCTTGGCCCACTGTGAGGCATCAGTAAATGCCAGTTATTATTACTAATAAGATAGTAAGATAATAAGAATAAGATAATAAGAATAGTGGGCACCTCCTCTTACAACATTGTTGGCTGAATATCCTTCAGTTATTTATTGAAAATCTCCAGGCACAAGGAACTCAAGAGTGAGAAAGGAAGAACTTCATCATCTATAAAAATGTGGCTATAAAATTTTTACTGTAGAAAAATTGATCCTTAAAATTAAGCAAAATCTGCCTCCTATTAACTCCTACCAGTTAGTCCTTGTTATAGGTTGAATTGTGTCCCCCTCAGAAAAGATATGTTGAACTCCCAAGCCCCAGTGTTTAGAATGTGAGCTTCTCTGGAAATGGCTTGTGCAGATGTCATTAAGATGAGGACATTAGGGTGGGCCACAATCCGATATGACTGATGTCCTTAAAAAAAGGAAAATCTGGAGACAAATACCCACAGAAATGGTGCCATGTGAAGATGAAGGTCAGCATGAGGTTTCTACAAGACAAGAACACCAAAGATTGTCATCAAGCCACCAGAAGCTAGGAGGAAGACTTGGAACAGCTCTGTCTCACAGTGCTTAGAAGGAACCAACTCACCAACACCTCAATTTCTGATTTCCTGTCTCAATAACTGTGTTTCTGTTGTTTAAGCCACAGAATTGTGTAACTGTTAGCAGCCCCAGAAAACTAATAAAGTCTTATTTTTTCACTCAGGTGCCAACAGGTTGCCCCTTTACTCACAAGATAATCTTTCAAATATTTGACATCAACTTACCTGTTCCATCACAAGGCTCTTCTTCTCCAGTGTGATTGGTCATGTTCTTCCAGTATACAACCTCCAGTCTACTCTTTGGGTCTTCTGCTTTTCTCTAGATATTCAATGGCTTATAAATAAATGCTAATATTCAGAGCATTTATTAAGTCCTAGATAGTAAGTGTTCATAATATGCCAAATATTCCACTTTGCCATTTTGTAATCATTAGTGTCTACACTCTGCATAGGAAGGATTCATGTTACTCCACACCTGCTAGAATTTGAGCAAACTCAATTAGTAAGGTTGGCATAGGCAAGGTGGGGCTCCCTGGAGTGGGACTTCCTCCAAAAATATCCCAGATACTGTTCTTGGTTCCTTTTGCTTTCATCCTTTTCAAGGTACCATCATTCCACACATGGACTTCTGCACAAGCTCCAAACTCTTCTTCCTGACCCTATTCTTGTCCAGCTTACAGTCCATCCTCCACCCTATAGCCAGAGGGATATTTGCAAAGCACAAATTAGTTTAGGAGTTAAGATCTGTGAGTGTGTTTTTCATTGCAATTAGACTAAAATGCTTACCTTGGTCTACAGTGTCCTACAGGGGACAGTCCCTTTCATCCTCTCCAATCTCATCTCCTTCCATTCTCCCCCATACTCCAGCCACCTCCTCTGTTCCTGAACACACTAGGTCATTCCCACCTCTGGATACTTAACTTTGATCATCCCTCTTCTTGGAACACCTCCTTCCTTCTCCATCTTTGTGTCCTTATGGCTGGCCATCTCATCATTCTGGTCGCAACTGAAATGTCACTTCTTAGAGGGGCCTCCTGGGCCATGCTAACTAAAGTAGTGACCCCTTCCCATCTCACTCTACCCCAGAACCATGAGAGATGTGTGTGCATGTGCCTAGAATTTCCCATTTTCCAAAATTATCCGATGTATGTATATGTTTATTATCCATTTTGCTCACAAATCAGTTCCCAGCATTAGAATAGTGCTTGGTAAATAATTGTTGCTCATTAAATACGTGTGGAAAGAAAGAATTGATATATGAATAAGTGATTTTTTTTAGGAAAAGGAATTGGGAGATGAGGTCAACCTTGGAGCAGAAATACCTCTGAGTCATACATGAAATGTTGTGCCAAGGAAGCGTGGCAAATGTTCTTGGAGTGATGTTGCAGTTGGAAATTGCTCAACAAGGTGAACACTTTTGTCATGTGCCATAATATCCTTGTCTCCACCCTTTCAAGTTTTCATGAGGTTAAGAGTAAAGAAACGGGTATAGAACAAGTAAGTTCAGACATTTCCGGAGTATAAATCCACAAACATTAAGACCTGAGGTAGAGCACCTCCTTTACTCTGAATATTCTTCCAGGACCCAGGTGGGATCTTAAACATGTCACATTAGAGTAGATGAGAAACCTAGTTTTTGCTTCCTAGCACTTCTCTGTCCACGAGATTTCCAAGAATTGCTGAAGATTTGGCAATTTTGTTCCCTAGCCACTGACAAAATGCCCGAGCCTCTTTGGCAGTTATCAGCCTGATAGGGAGTGTTTGTTCAAACAAGCATAGACAACTCCCAAACAGAGAGCCAAGGGTCTGGCCTAGGGGCAGCCCAGCCTCAAACAAATCAGCTCCCAATAAGACCTGCCTGAGTGGGAAATGGCTCATTGCAAGCCACCTTCTGCTCCATACCATCTGGCTCCCCACACGCCCTTCCTTGCTGAGTTTTAATTTCCGAACCAGACGCACTGCCACAATTATGCTTTACTTCTTTTTATGCATCCTGCTGTGGGAACACAGAAGCTTCTGGTAATTAAATGTCTACTTTGTGAATGGTGAGGAAGTTTCTGCACTTAACCATTACTCTGTTTGCTGGAGTTACAGCAGGGAAAGCCAAAGATTTTAGCACCTTGGATAGATCCCAGGTCACCAGGTCTCTCATCATCAACTTTGGAAGCAAATCTATAGCAAGAGAAAGGGAGCATTTGAGGTTTGATGAAGTCCCCATTTGCCCTCTTACAGCTATCTGCCTGTGAGCCACTCTTTCCATTGTAGCCACCAGTCTCTCTGTGTTTTCACAGCCATGGAAGATGAAAGCCAGGTAAGACAGGTAAGTTTCAATAAGGTAAGAGATACAAATGTGCTTTGGGACATGCTTTCCAATCCATACCCTTTGTTTCTCCAAAGGTATGTAGCCAGCCAACCCTGCTGGTCCTAAGAGGCTTAGAGATGAATTCTATCTGGTATGCACATCCTTAACAGAAACAATGCAGAGAACACATTTTTTACTTAGCAATAATCAGCTGAGGTTGAGGAACACCTTTAGCAAGAGAGCCTATGGACCAGTAGTTTCTCAAAATATTAAGTGTATGTTAGTCACCTGGGCATCTTGTCTAAATGCAGATTATTCTTCAGTAGATCTGGAATGGGATCTCAGATCCTATAATTCATAACAATGGTCCAAGTTGTGATGCAGCGGGGAGTAAGCCCATTTTGAGTACAGAGGTCTGGAATTGCATGGGAGCACAGCAGCCCTCCCTTTACCTCCCTTCCCTGTCATCTTCCAACCCAGATACTAAACAACAGGTTCCATTTATCATTACACTTGTGCTATTGTCCTTTTTATATTAGACGTATATTTTTCAACGTTTGGCCAGCTTCACTCATTTGTCATCTGCCAACCTAAGAATACATTTGAATATTTAACCCAATTTTAAAGGGTGTTTGGTAACCCTAACCTGGTTGAATCAGTCAAAGTCCCACCAGGAGGAAAGGTATCATCAACTATATTTATAGAGAGAATTTAGGTTGAACAGGTAAGAAACTGAATGTGAGTTAATCTGGCATTAGTAACTGCAGGTACTATTGAGCCCTGGGTCAAATGAGAGAAGCAGAGTCACCATACAGGGTTCTCTGGCAGACACTGAGATCTTGATTAGATGGTCTAGCAGAATATGGAGTCATGGAGAAGAGGCAGCTGAGATCAAGAGTTGGTCACTCCACTGACTGAGCCACCTAGGCTCCACTTAAGTAAACAACATAGTATTGTTAATCATAGGCCCCATGTTGTATGGTAGATTGCCAGAACTTATTTATCTTGCCTAACTAAAACTTTTCCCCCATGACCATCATCTTCTCATCTTCCCCTCCCCACAGTCCCTTGCAAGCACCATTTTACTCCCTGCTTCTATGAGTTTGACAATTTCCACATTGGTTAGACTAGATTCCATACATAAGTGAAACTATGCAGCATTTGCCTTTCTGTGTATAGCTTCTTCTGCTGACCATAATGTACTCCATGTCTGTCTTTCATCTGTATTTTTGCAAATGGCAGCATTTTTTAAGGTTGATTAATATTCCATAGTATGCATAGACCACATTTTCTTTATCCATTCATCTATCAGTGGACATTTACATTGTTTCCATGTTTCAGCAATAATGAATAATCCTACAATGAGCATGAGGGTGCAGATATCTCTTTCAGATCCATAGTTCAATTGCTTTGGATAGTATTGGGAAGTGGATTGCTGGATCAGATGGTAAATAATTGTCATCTAATTATTAAGTGACCATAATAAACCATTCTGATTAATTAGGCTTCTGTATATTTATGTGTCAAATGTTACTAATGATGATTGCTTTTTCACCTTACTATAAGGGAATTCTATAGGATAAAAATCATATTAAAAAGCATGTATTTATTCATTCAATGAGCAATTAATTCTAAGTACTACAGTTTCTACTGGCTGGGGGGGGGGGCTCTGTAATAAGATTTTGTATAACCCCATCCCCCACTAGACATTATGCTAAAGGTCCTATATGTGCTTCCAAAGCCCCTGGGTTTCCCCATGGTAATGGTCAGGGTCCAGTTATGAGACAAAAGCAACACCAATAAGTGGACAGAGAAAATCCAATGTGAAGAAATAATAAATTTGAAACAGAGGATTAATGACCAAAGGATGCATATCACAGTATGTGTATCACATACAGTATTAGGTGTTCATCTCCCCTATCAGACTAGGAGTTCTTTAGAGCAGGAGCTGTGTCTCTAATTCATCAGTTTAAACCTAGAACTTCAGGGTTATCTAGACCTAAGTACAATATCTGACACCGGTGACTCTTAATGATTGTTGAGGAAATGAATAAATGGAAACCTAAGGTCTAAGGGGACTTAGAGGTTCAGACCATTGCATTTGAAAACTACCTTGTTTTAATCAGCTCCAGAAAGAGACCATTGAGAGAATGCTCAACTGTTGGGAAGGAACATCACACAGAAAACATCAACAATGAGAGGGATAAGAAAGCAAGACATATTCTGGAATCTTTTGGTTACCCATCTTTTCCAAAGCATGGGTTTTGAGGGGTAGCAGAACAGGAAATTGGAGAAAGAACGCAGGAGATACATGATGAGGAGTTTACCTCTTGTCTAATGTAAAGGGAGCTACTGAAGAGTTTGGCCAGGGGCCCCGGTAGGATAGGACATGTGGGGGCATTGTTCACCTTGGCACTCTGTGAAATGTGCAGTGGTTAGCTGGGAAGGGCTATACTTTGAGGATGTAAAATGTATTGTGTTTTATGTATATGGACATAAGTAATTTTAAAAATCAGTTAAAGGAAAGAGGTAAAATAATTGTAATTATTTGCTACTAGGAATTCTACTTGGTTAATTCAAATGTGATAAACAGTGTCAAAATTATCTCTGTATTTTTGTTTAAAAACGGTATAGCCAAAGGAAATATAACTATTGACTCAAACACTGACAGCACACTTTTGAATTCTTTTCAAAGAAATGACTGCCAAGTGATGTTGGCCTGGAATTCAAACTGGCCAAAAGATGATGTATTTCAAGTGGTTTTTGTCAGTGGGGCCTTTGTTAATAGCTTTGAAATAAAAGCTCAAGTTCTCTAACGGCCAGTTCCAAAAAAGTCACATGAAATAGAACTTTTTCTTTCATTTCCTTCATGTCTTCTCCATAAGTTCACATATAACACATCAAATGAACCAGAAGTAATATTATTTTACATAAAATTTCTTTAAGGCCCCAAAGTTAGCAAGTTGGCAATTCACTGAACTCTACTAACCTTTAGTTTTCTCATCTATAAGAAGGGCTCAATTTTTCTCTTTTCATGGATTATATAATATTCCTATAAAAAGCATGTTTATTCCTTTAAAATATCTTATTTATTTGTTTGTTTATTTTACAGGGAGACAGAGAGCAAGCACGAGCAGGGGGAGCAGCAGGCAGAGGGAGAGGGAGAACTCCCTCTGTTGAGCAAGGAGCCCAATATGCGGCTTGATCCCAGGACTCTGAGATCATGACCTGAGCCAAAGGCAGACACTTAACTAATTGAGCCACACAGGCACCCCAAAAAAAGCATTTTTGAAGAAATGTTTTAATTTTGTGAAGAAGGGTTTATAAAAATCACTATATTTTTACCTTGTATGTATTCTTAATTCCTTCCTAGTGGATCATAATTTAATGGAATATTAAGGAAGTATCCCTAGTTATGGATTGAAATGGTAGAAATTTCCACATGCCAATTGGTGTATACTTAAGTAACCAATAATAAATAGGACTTTCCCATATACCAAGAACCAATTACTACAGGGAAAAATTTAGTTTCTTGAATATGCATGTAGAGAAAAACAAAATCACTCTATCTTTGGGAACAAGTCATTTATTTAGCTCTGCCTAATTAAAACTAAGTTTTTAATTCTAGAATGCCTCATAAATTTTACCATGTAATGAGCATGTACTTTTATTTATTATTTAATTAAATTTGCTATAATTTGATATTTGCATTCATATCAATCATCCTTTGAAGTGTATTGTGTTTCATTTGATAGCCAGAGTTCATCTAAGAGGTCAGCAGTTGCTTGATCAGTAGGAACAGTAGAAATTGGGGACATTTAATTCAGATGGATGATGTGAGGATTGAGACCATGATTGTGAAGTGCCAGGTGAGCCTGGCATATGATATTTGAAAAACAGACAGTGGCTGCTAATATTGTTTTTAATTATGTTTTGTTGTTGCAATTGTTGGAAGCTCTTAGAACATTGTGTAGAACACAAAAGTAATTGATCGATAACTTTAAATTACCATATCTTACTCTAAATGATGCTTGATAAATGATTAATGGGTTGAAGATAGAGAAGAGGATATTAAGATATTATATTCTGTACCTGATATACCCCTACCAATAAAAGTGGTTATATTGACGTTACTTACCTAAAAAAATTATATGCATCACCAAGTTATGTATACATATGGAGAAATTCAAACCATATAGGAAATTTCAAATAGTCTCCTCCTTCTCTAATATACTTGTTGAAGTTGTTGCTGGTGTTCAATAAGAGAAAGTTTTATCTAAAGGTTGCCAGTAAAATTTCTGCTTTTAATAAACAGACTGTCAGTTCCAGTAAATTATGTTCATTTAGGAAGGACACCAGGGTGACTTTATCTTTGTGATATGAGGTAGATACGCACCCATTCTTATAGAGAAGTACTAACATCATTTTTTTCTTTTTTTTCTCCTTGAGAAAGTATCCCTTTATACAGCTTATGGGCTGTCAGAGATAAGGATTGAAAACAATTTCGCTAGAGTCTAAAGACCTCTCAAAAGTAAGAGGAAAGAGATGGAATGCCTGTTGTCCAATAAGAGCTCATAAGTACCTGGGGAATAAACAAATGATTGAATCCTGATCTTTTCTCTTTTTTTAAGCTTCAAAATTACTACTTATAGACAATGTTACTGTAGTTTGGAGAAATAGTTAATGTTAAACTTTTGGCAAGAATGAAATTGGTACAATGTTTGGGAAAACTGGTTTGCAATATAGAGCAGGTGCTTTCTAAATGCCTTCATTCGTTATGCTCAGGTGAACTAGTTTTGTGGGGATGGACATTCCCACGTGGAAAAAAAATGTAAATGTGGAAAATATTTTTTAAAAATTTATCTGAAAACATTAGAGAGATATTAAAGCAACAAATTCTTGGCCCAGAACCTCCACAGGTGACAACAATATTTGGAATTACTTTTCACCTCAGTTGATTCTCCAGTTCTCAAGAAGAGCTGACCAGCTAAGAGAGACGCAGAGGAGAGCTTCCAGCCTCCTCATGGAGCTATGAGAGTAGAGTTCAAGAACACATGTCAAGTTAAAAAAAAAAAATGCCAGTCATGTGGAATTACAAATGGCCACACTCTAGGAGAGGGGAGGAGACTTCAAAAACACTGAATCTCAATCTCCAAGAGGAAGCTAAGGAGACATTAAAAAGTAAATGCAATGCAGTGTCCTGGGTGAGCTACTGGATTAGAAAAACACAGTAGGTAAAGATTGAAGAAACCTTCATAAATTACAAATTTTAGTTTACAATAATGTATCAAAACTGATTTGTTAATTGTATAAATAACCATACTAATGTAAGATGCTACTAATAGAGGGAAAAGAGTGTAGGGTGTTTAGAAATTCTATACTATCCTCTCAATTCTTCTCAATCTACTATTGTTTCTAAAATAGCAATAAAAACAAACTAATATTAAAAGCTCCTGCACAGTGAAGGAAACAATTAACAAAACTAAAAGGCAACCTACTGAATGGCAGAAGATATCTGCAAATGGCATGTTTGATATGAGGTTAGAATCCAAAATATATAAAAACTTATAAAACTCAACATGTAAAAAATGATTAGTCCAATTAAAATGGGCAGAAGACATGAAGACGTTTCTCCAAAGAAGACATACAGATGGCCAAAAGACACATGAAAATATGCTCAACATCAGTAATCATCAAGGAAATCCAAATCAAAACTATAATGAGATATTACCTCACACCTGTCAGAATGATTAAAATCAACAGGAAACATCAGGTGTTGGTGAGGGTCTGTTGGTGAGAATGCAGCCTGGTACAGCCACTTTGGGAAACAGTGTGGAGTTCCCTCAAAAAGTTAAAATTAGAACTATCCTTTGATCCACCAATTGCACTACGAGGTATTTTGCAAAGAATGCAAAAATACTAATTCAAAAGGATACATGTATTCCAATGCTTGTAGCAGCATTATCTGTAATAGCCAAATTATGAAAACAGCCCAAATGTCCATCAATTGATGAATGGATAAAGAAGAAGTGGAAATACCCAATGAAATATTACTCAGCCATAAAAAGGAATGAGATCTTGCATTTGCAACATGGGTGGAGCTACAGCATTATGTTCAGTAAAATAAATCAGTCCGAGAAAGACAAATCCCATATAGTTTCACTCATATGTGAAATTTAAGAAATAAAACAAATGACCAAAGGCAAAAAAGAGAGAGAGGCAGACCAAGAAACAGACTCTTAACTATAGAGAACAAAATGGTAGTTACCAGAGGGGAGTGGGTGGGAGATGGGTGAAATAGGTGATGGGGATCAAGGAGAGCACTTGTGATGAACACCAGGTGTTACATGGTAGTGCTGAAACACTATATTGAATACCTGAAACTAATTATTACACTGTATGTTAGCTAACTAGAATTCAAATAAGAACTTAAAAATCACTAAAAAAACAAAGACATTACATTATATACGAATAGATGAAATACTCTAATTAAAAACAGAAACTGCCATATAGCATGAAAAAATTGAAAAACAAACAACCCCCCCAAACTTTGTATGGCTTAAAAGACACACTATAAATACAAGGATATAAAGAAGTTGGATAAATTAATGTAAAGAGATACGTCATGGAAACACCAAAAAGGCGGACAATCATCAATATCAGAATAGTAAAATTATTTTTTTTGTTTTAACTATCAAAAAAGATATCAAAATAACACAGAGGATACAGGGAGATGGAGAGGGAGTTGGGGGAATGGAGGGGAAGATGAACCATGAGAAACTGTGGACTTTGAGGAACTAACTGAGGGTTTTGGAGGGGTGGAGGGATGGGAGGTTGGGTGAGCCTGGCAGTGGGTATTGTGGAGGGCACGTACTGCATGGAGAACTGGGTGTGGTGCATAAACAATGAATTCTGAAACACTGAAAATAAATTGAAAAAATAAATAAAAATGTTTAAAAAATAACACAATGGGAAAGTTTTAAGAAAGAAAGAAGGACATTTCATCATTTAAAAAGTATCAATCTATTATGATTAAATGAAACTTTTAATTAATTTTTTGTTCTAATAATATAGCTCCAAAATGTATAGAGTAATAATGACAAATTTAAAAGAAAGAGACAAATGTTCAGAGGCTGTGGAAATTTGTCATATCCCTTCTTAGTCATGGGAAGAACAAGGCATTGTTAAAAATCAGAGAAGAAACTTTTTTTTATTTTGGTAGGGACATTGGGGGCACCTGGGTGACTCAGTGGGTTAAGCCCCTGCCTTCAGCTCAGGTCTCAGGTCTCATGATCTCAGGGTCCTGGGATCGAGCTCCGCATCAGGCTCTTTGCCCAGCAGGGAGCCTGCTTCCCCCTCTCTCTCTGCCTGCCTCTTTGCTTCCTTGCAATCTCTCTCTCTCTCTCAAATAAATAAATAAATAAATAAAATATTCAAAAAGAAAGAAAGAAAGAAAGAGAGAGAGAAAGAGAGAAAGAGAGAAAGAGAGAAAGAGAGAAAGAGAGAAAGAAAGAAAGAAAGAAAGAAAGAAAGAAAGAAAGAAAGAAAGAAAGAAACTCGGTAGGGACGTTGAAGATTAAAAACAGAATTTTAAAATCCTGACCAGTTTGACATATATAGAACACTACACCTGACAAGTACAGAATAAAATTCCTATGGAAATGAAATCATTCAAATTATATTATAATCATATAGAATTAAGTTTGAGGTGCACCTTGGGGGCTCAGTGGGTTAAGCCTCTGTCTTTGGCTTAGGTCATGATCTCAAGGACCTGGGATGTAGCCTTACATTGGGCTCTCTGCTCAGCAGGAAGCCTGCTTCCCCCTCTCTCTCTGCCTGCCTTTCTGCCTACTTGTGATCTCTCTCTGTCTGTCAAATAAATAGATAAATAAAATCTTTAAAAAAAGAATTAAGTTTGAAATGAGCAACAAGAAAGTAACTAAAATTTATTTTTGAATTTTGAAAGTTAAAAAAAATCACTTCTAAATTAACAATGGGTCTGTGAAGAAATCACAGTGAAAGAAAGATATTTTGAACCGAATGAAAATATAAATAAAACTTGTCAAAGTTTGTGGGTTGAAGTAGTTAGAAGGAAATTTCTGGGTTTAAATATATGCATTGTTTTAAAAGATTAAAAATAGATGGGATATGGGACTCCTGGGTGGCTCAGTCATTAAGTGGCTGCCTTTGGCTCAGGTCATAGTTCTGGGGCCCTGGGATTGAGACCTGCATCAGTTTGCCTGCTCAGCAGGAAACCTGCTTCTTCCTCTCCCACTTCCCCTGTTTCTGTCCCCTCTCTGTTCTCTCACTGTGTCTCTCTCTGTCAAATAAATAAATAAAATCTTAAAAAAAAATAGATGGGATAGATATGCCTCTTAAAATATTAAAAAATGTCAAATTAACCCAAATAAAATGGAAGAAATAATAAAATAAGCAGAAGTAAATAAAATGAATAAATAAAAGGAAAATAATATACAATGCACAGAATCCACAGAGTCAGAAGTCAGTAGGTTGAAACATTGATAATTCCATAAGCTGATAATTCCATAGCTTTGCCAATCAAAATAAGAGGAAAAGCACAAGCCCTAAGAGATTATTAACTCTAGGGAACACTGAGGGCTGCAGAAGGGGTAGGTAGGTAGGTAGGTAGGTGGATGGTGTAAGTGGGGGATGGGAATTAAGGAGGGTACTTGAAGTCATGAGCACAGGGTGTTATATGCAGCTGATGAACCATTAAATTCTACCTGTGAAACTAATAACACAGTATATGTTAACTAAATTAAATTGAAATTGAAAAACTATAATTAAAAGAAACACAAATATGTGTGTGTATATATAATTATAGATGTACTATATCTCTATATATACAATTACATAATGTATGTATATTTTATCTATATATCCATTATATATGTATATGTGTTATCTCATAATCTCTACAGAGAAATCACAGATCTAAATAAACTGAGGACTAGGGGTAACTGGGTGGCTCAGTCCTTTAAATGACTGATGCTTGATTTCACCTCAGGTCATGATCTCAGGGTTGTGAGATTGAGCCCCAAATCAGACTCTGTGCTAGGTGTGGAGCCTGCTTAAGATTCTCTCTCTCCCTCTGCCTCACCTCCTCTACTTGGGTGCAAGCACATGCACTCTCTCTCTCTCTTTATCTCATAAATAAATTTAATTAATTCATTAATTCATTAATTAAGGGCTATTACATGTATAGCTTCTCCTCAAATTGAGCTGGAGTTTCAGTACAAGTTCTACTAGATAGGAGCATGTGCGTGTGTGTGTGTGTGTGCATGTGTGTGTGTGTTTGTGTGTGTGTGAATTGATAACATGTAAGTGTTACATGTTATCTTTATTAATATACAAGTGGAAATGAAGGGTCATAAGCAAAGAAAAAAAACTTCAGAAAAGATTTTATGGGTAACAGACACAATTTTTAAAATTTAGGGTTTATTATTTATTTCTAAAAATCTACAGGAAATGAGGAAAGCATTCACCAATGATAAGCCAGGTGCCCACCTCACCTCAATCCCTAACTCATTAATTTTATATTAATATAGGTTCATTTTCATAATTGAGTACAAATGAAGATACCTCCCTACCCACTTTTTAAGGTATTGTTTTGGGATCTACAGAGGAGTGAGGTTCTTACACCTATTAGTAAATAAATTTCAGAAGACTTATATATTTAAGTAACAATTCAAGTACATTTTTTATTATGTTCAGTTAGCCAGCATATAGTACATCATAAGTTTTTGTTGCAGTGTTCAATGATTCATTAGTTGCATATCACACTCAGGGCTCATCCCCACTTGTGCCCTCCTTAATACCATCATCTGGTTACCCCATCCTCTCACCCCTGTTCCTTCTGTAACCTTCAGTTTGTTTTCCAGAGTCCAGAGTCTCTCATGGTTTGTCTCCATCTCTGATTTCTTCCATTCAGTTTTCCCTCCTTTCCCCTGTGGTCCTCCACTCTATTCCTTCTGTTCTATATATGAGTGAAACCATATGATAATTGTCTTTCTCTGCTTGACTTATTTCACTTAGCATAATCCCCTCCAGTTTAAAAAGAGGCAGTGGGGGAAGGATATCAAAGAGATTAAAATATTTGATTTGATGATATTCTTAAGGATACAATTTGAAAACAAAAGAAATTATGAGGACATGGGGCGCCTGGGCGGCTCAGTGGGTTAAAGCCTCTGCTTTCGGCTTGGGTAATGGTCCCAGGGTCCTGGGATCGATCGAGCCCCACATTGGGCTCTCTGCTCCGCGGAGAGCCTGCTTCCTCCTCTCTCTCCCTGCCTGCCTCTCTTGCCTACTTGTAATCTCTGTCTGTCAAATAAATAAATAAAATCTTAAAAAAAAAAAGAAATTATGAGGACAACATAATCTATACATCTGAAGGGAAATGCAGATACATGTTTGAAAAGAAAGGAGGTCACATAGTCATTTATGACACTGAATGATTTTTAAGAGTAGACATTCATGGTAAATAAGGTAACAGCTTAGGAATCTTAAAAGGAGTGATTCTTCAGTTCACCCCAACAGTTCTAGAGGTATTTTTTCTGCCCCCACAGTTTTTCAGGATCCATTTGTGGTCCTCACTCAGTCCATTGTAGATACCAATGGGTAATTCTTATTCTCTCTGCTAGGCTAAAATTGTTCCAATGGGGTAAAAAGGTCCAGATTTCTTGGACTTTGTGTGATATCTGCTATTTGCAGAAGAGTCAGGCTCATCTGCCTTTGGCAGCAGTTTTGATCCTCTGGCTTGTTGGTGAATTTTTGCATCACAATGAGTACTATGTTGCAGTGAATTCTTTGTATCCCAAAGAGTCAATAAGCATATACACAAGGCAAAGCCTATCCTGAGGTAAGCAGTTTTTGTTTGTTTGGTTTTTGTTTTGTTCTTTTTTTTTTTTCTCTGAAATTCCTTTGCATAGACTCCCAGCTGGATTGCCACAGAGTCCCACATTTGCCTGGCAGCTCATGTTTAGGCTTAGAAGGGCTTTGGAAGAGAACTGAGCCTTTGAAAAGACAGCAATGTGTAGAAAGAGATGCTATAAGGAACTGAAGAGAAAGCTCTGAAGTCATCAAGACGTAAATTCAGATGTTTATCCTGTATTACATACCATTATTAGGACAACCTCAAGCTACTTAAGACTTTATTTTTATTATTATTAATAACACTATTTACTGGGAGGTATTTCAGTCTGGAAGCTGTTATATGGTTCTTTTGTCAAATTCTTTAATTTCAAGAGGAAAGTGGTTCCTTCTCTGAATTCAAGTTAAGCTGATTATCTTAATTATCCACTCTATGAAGAAAAAGCTACAGCTTACCCCAACCCCTGAGTGAACAAACACATTATCAGAAATGTGTGTGTGTGTGTGTGTGTGTGTGTGTGTGTGTGTGTTTCATTCTAGATACTTAAACTCCCTGGAAAATATCAAAATGCTTAGAAAATACTTAGAATTATTTCTGATTAGGGACACCTGCGTGGCTCTGTCGGTGAAGTGTCTGACTCTTGGTTTTGGCTCAGGTCATGGTCTCAAGGTCATGAGAATGAGACTGGTGTCAGGTTCCATGCTTGGTTCAGAGTCTGCTTGCAATCCCCTCTCTCCTCCCTCTGCCCCACCTCCTGCTCATGCTCTCTCTCTTTATAAGTAAGTAAATAATAAATAAATAAATAATGTTTTTAAAAAAGAATTATTTCCAATTGGATTTTGGGTATTTTATGTGTCATGATCTGATTGGAGGCCACAATTTATAGACTCATTCTATTGATGTTCCCAATGAGTCAGGAAAATGTTTTCTAGGTGCTGGATTTATATTCACTAATTTCTTTATTTTCATTAACAAATACATGAGTCAATAATACCAACACGTTTTGAATAGCAAGACCAAAGAAATTACATTTGTCTACTATTTACCTTCATTTACAGAAATGGACATTAGTGTTTTCTCCTTATGTATATCATTATGGACTCATGACTTTTCAGATTTACTGTGTATAAATCAACCCCCCATCAATGTTCTTTTGATTCCCAATTTTCTCGACTTTACCAATAGAAGCTACCTCACTTTGGACACACGTATCCCTGTGCTTTGTGAAAACTCATCTTGCTTTCTGGAACAACAGATGTTATAGGCTCACATTTTACCTTTCAGTCCACAAGTGGGATCAGCTACTTCTGCAGGGCTCCCTGGTTTCTCACAGTGGGAAAATAGCATTGGAGATAAGAATCTAGTGCTGTTGTAAATAATGGAAGACAAGAGGGAAGCATTTCTCCTGGGCTATTTCTTTGGGCAGAGCTATAAGAGATATATTTTGAGTTTCTTTTTTAAGGTTATGATTTGATTTTGATATTTCCAATTCAATTCTAATAGTAGAGTATCCCTACTTACATTTTTGATTGAAAAATTATACTTTATTTTCTTCTATAGAGAACATCTTGCTTCCAAATGAGATAAACATCATTACCTTTATACTTTACTGAGAGTATAAGAAAACCATTCCAAAATAGCATTTCAGTATTAATGCAAAAGTATGATTACTGAATAAGCTCAATTTGGGGGCTAGCTATTTTTGTTTATATTGCATTTTATTACAGATTTGCAGTCAGATTACTTTGTTCTAGAATAATGGCACTCAAACTTTATTGTGTGTCAGAATTACAAGAAGATTTGCTGAAAGAAACAACAAATACAGCAGACAGCTGGGCCTCACCCCCGAATTTCTAATTCCAGTAAGTTTGGGGCAGGGCCAAAAATTTGCAGTTCTAATAAATTTTCCGATGTTGCTGCTACCACTGGTCCAGGGACCACCCTTTGAAAATCACTGTTATAGAATCAGTTATGATTTCTCACTCTGTGGTTTTAAGTACTTATCTGACCTATGGTTTTACTTCAGGGTTTTCTACTATTGGCATTGCATGCGAGCTCCTTGTAAATTCACAGAATGAAGGCTGCTTGGATTGTCAAAACACTACAAAAGATAAGTCTGCCATATCTTGGGATGGTTTAAAAAAAATCACCAACTCTGTATTCAAAATTCTGTACCTGAATTTCATCACCCTCTTATCCCCTTGCAATGACTTGGTACATAGTTGTAATTACAAGATACCTGTATTTGCTTGAATAAACTGGTTGAATAAACCAGTTCTGGTTCCTATGATTTAATTTCTGATAATATCAGAACATACTTATTTTCACCTGTCACAATCCCTACTTATTTTAATGTATCAGATTATGTACTGTTGCAATGAGATTATCCCAGTTAGTAGTTTCTTGACACAGTAGCCGCTGGTTTTCAGTTTGCCACTAGAAGATCAAGAAGATCCTTAGTACCTTAGAATCCCATATGATTAGCAAAGAGAAATAAAGTAAATACAAACTCTTGAGGTTTACCCTGAAATTCTCATACATATTTCCTGTCTCCTCATTTTATTTGGAGATAAACCTAGTTTAGGACACTAGTTTCTCAGAGGCATTAACTTAATTCTCTAAAAATTCTGATTTCACAAAGCCAGTCAAATATTTTATTAAAAAAATAAGCAGCATATATAAACATAAAACACAATTTAATTTTATTTATTATTATATAATTAATATGTCAGCAATTGGAAATAAGTCAGATATTACAACCTTAAACCATGATTCCAAATTTCAAGTGAAAACCTTTTTACAGATTCATATAATCTCCAGATTGTCTGGATCCTGGTCTTCCTAGAACCATTTCATAAGACAAGGACATTTATAGTTATAACACATCTTAACTGCAACATTTCATTTCAAGTAAAGTCCCCTATTTCAAATCCTTTTCAAAAAAACTTTAGCCATTTAGTTTTAATGCTAAAGCTCAAATTCTTAAATTAAATCAAATATAGTATGTTCCAGATTTCTGGAACACCTCATCTCTATTTCTGTGTTAGCTGCACTTAATACTACAAAATAACACACAGCATATATTTGTTTGTTTGTTTGTTTCTATCAAGGAAAGTTGATTAATGCTCTTATGTCATCAAATTAATTTCATTTTTTTTATATTTAATTTAACTCAAAATCCCCAAGTTTTGAAAAACATTAGATTCAAAAGGAGGCCTTTGAAAAGAAAAAGAAGGTACTATCCTTTCTTAAGCAGAATTTTAAGGTGTGAGGCCTCAGGACTGAATATTTCATCGGTTCCTTGGCCTGTGGTTTATCAACCCCAAATTAAAACCCCTCTAGGAAAAAAAAAAAAAAAAGATTATTCATTTAAAAAAAGTTTAATTCTTATAATTTTTAGTTTCCAATATTTAGTGTCATCTCATGGATTTTGCTAAAAATCGATAGTCCTCCACCTAAAAAGAAAATACCCAGATACAAATTTTTAAAATATTTTTATTTATTTATTTGACAGACAGAGATCACAAGTAGGCAGAGAGGCAGGCAGAGAGAGAAAGGAGGAAGCAGGCTTCCCACTGATCAGGGAGCCCGATGTGGGGCTCGATCCCAGGACCCTGGGATCATGACCTGAGCCGAAGGAAGAGGCTTTAATCCACTGAGCCACCCAGGCACCCCCCCAGATACAATTTTTTAAATTATTTTTTATAAATGTCATTATGTACGTCTATAGTTTTTTGTTTTGTTTTGGAGAGCACTTTTCCAAAGAAATATGTTTCAAGACCAAGATATTTCTTAATTTTGTTTTAATTACAACACATTTGCAGTATATTTTTAAAACTCTAACCATTCCTTTATGCTAGTGACACATTCCTTTATATGAAAAAGAATCTGTAGTTCTCAAATATGATTACAAAAATTTGGCACCCTCCCATCAAACGGTGAGATGTATATCCACTGTATGAAAGTGATGTGGTAGCAGTTTCTGGACCCAGGGTCTTAAGGATTGGGTTTCTGGACTCCACTCTTCCTCCTAAAATCCTGCTGCCATGCTGTGAGGAAGCCCAAGCCACTCCAGGGAGGAGCCGCACTTGCTATCCAGGTGACTCAGAATCTGGAAAGTGAATCCTCCAGCTCCATTTGAGCTACCTCAGCCAATGCAGTGTGGAGCAAAGATGAGCTGACCCTATTATCCAAATTGAAGATTTATGAGCAAGACACTACATTTTGGGGTGATTAGTTAATGCAGCGATAGATAACCATAACCCTGCTATTTACAACTATATAATATACAAGTGGAAAAAAATTCTTAGAGTCATGCATATTTGTAGGCTAGCATCTTCTAAATGCTTCCTGATAAAGCAAGACATTTTTAAATATAATATTTTACATATTAATGTTTTAGAACATTTAAAATATCATAATTCTTCCCCCATTAGATCTTTATAATAGATAAGTCCAGGCCAGGAAAGTTACTGAAAATCTATCTATTTCTAATTGTGGTTTCCAAAACTTAGAGTCAACAATGAATAAGCTCTTTGTGATGATGACACCAATTATATTTTGATCGTGGTAACATTCACAGCAATCTGCACAAATGATAAAATTTCATAAAACTATAAACTAAATATAAAAATGCAAAAGGATTTATTTAAAAACTTGTAAAATCTGAATAATGTCTGAGTATTGTAACAGTGCCACTTTCCTGGTTTTGGCAATGGACTATGATTTTCCAGGATATTAACATTTGGAAGAAGCTAGATTAAAAGCTACACAGGAACTCTGTATGGTTTTTGCAACTTCTTGTGAGACTTAAACTATTTCAAAATAAAAAGTTATAATAAAAAATTAGGGTCTGGGGGAACAAGATGGCGGGGAACTAGGAGGAGGCGCCGTTTCAACCTGTACCCTAAAGTGAGCTGATTACCTACCAAGGAATTCCAATCACCCATGAAATTATCCTGAAATCAGAATTATACATTTCTGGATCTCTACAGGGGCAGAAGACGCCAGTAGGCAGGTGGGGACTCTTGATTGCTCAGAAGCATTCTAGGGTGCACCTTGATTGCACCACGGTCGATACATCCAGCTACATCTATTCAGCCATCTCCCACCAAAATGACTAGGAGGAGGAATACCCAACAGAAGAAAAATTCAGAGGATGGGCCTTCTGCAACAGAGCTAATGGCTACTGACATAGACAATATATCGGAAAGGGAATTCAGGCTAACAATTATCCAGGCAATAACTAGGTTGGAGAAAGCCATGGATGACCAAATGGAATTGATTAGGGCAGAACTGAAAGCCACCAGGGATGATGTTCACAATATTAGGGCAGAACTGAAAGCCACCAGGGATGATGTTCACAATGCTCTCAATGAGTTCCAATCTAATCTAAATTCTCTAAAAACTAGGCTAACTGAGATAGAAAAAAGGTAGAATTAGTGATCTGGAGGACAAACAGATAGAGAGAAAAGATCAGGAGGAAGCCTGGAAAAAACAACTTAGAAGCCACAAAAACAGAATTAGGGAAATAAATGATGCCATGAAACGTTCCAACATCAGAATTATTGGAATCCCTGAAGGGGAGGAGAAAGAAAGAAGCCTAGAAGATATAGTGGAACAAGTTCTCCATGAAAATTTTCCCAATCTCACAAATGGAACCAGTGTTCATGTACTAGAGGCAGGAAGGTACCCCCCCCCCAAGATTTTAGATTCTCGAAAGACCTCGAGACACCTGATAGTAAGAATGAGGAATTATAATTCTAGAGAAACTCTCTTGAAGGCAGCTAGGACAAAGAAGCTCCTTACCTACAGAGGAAAGCCCATCAGAATGTCAGACCTGTCCACAGAAACCTGGCAAGGCAGAAAAGGCTGGCACTAAATGAGAAAAACTTGCAGCCAAGAATACTTTATCCAGCAAGACTGACATTCAAAATGGATGGAGAGATAAAGAGTTTCCAAGACCAGCAAGGCTTAAAAGAGTATGAGACCACCAAGCCGACACTGCAGGAAATATTAAGGGGTGTTCTATAAAAGAGGAAAAATCCTAAGAATATTATTGAACAGAAATATAGAGACAATCTACAGAAAGAAAGACTTCAAAGGTAACACAATGTCAATAAAAATGTATCTATCAATAATCACTCTCAATGTGAATGGCCTAAATGCACCCATAAAACAACACAGGTTTGCAGATTGGATAAAATGACAGGACCCATGCATATGTTGTCTACAAGAGACCCATTTTGAACCTAAGGATACACCCAGATTGAAAGTGAAGGGATGGAGAAGCATCTTTCATGCCAATGGGACTCAAAAGAAGGCCGGGGTAGTGATTCTCATATCAGATAAATTAGATTTTAAACTAAAGACTGTAGTCAGAGATACAGAAGGACACTACATCATTCTTAAGGGGACTATCCACCAAGATGATCTAACAATTGTAAATATCTATGCCCCCAATATGGGAGTAGCCAATTACAAGAAAACAATTAATCAAGATAAAGAGTCATATCGATATGAATACATTTATAGTAGAAGATCTTAACACACCTCTCTCAGTAATAGACAGATCACCCATGCAGAAAATCAATAAAGAAACAAGAGCATTGAATGACACATTGGACCAGATGGAACTCATAGATATATACAGAACATTCCACCCTAAAACAACAGAATACTCATTCTTCTCAAGTGCACATGGAACCTTTTCCAGAATAGACCACATACTGGGTCACAAATCAGGACTCAACTGATATACCAAAAGACTGAGATTATTCCCTCCATATTCTCAGAACACAGTGCTTTGAAACTGGAGCTCAATCACAAGGAAGAGTTTGGAAGGAACTCAAACACCCGGAAGCTAAAGACCGCCCTGTTTAAGAATGCTTGGATCAACCAGGAGATCAAAGAAGAACATAAACAATTCATGGAAACCAATGAGAATGAAGACACTTCGGTCCAAAACCCATGGGATACAGCAAAAGTGGTCCTAAGGGGGAAATACATAGACATCCAAGCGTCCCTCAAAAAAATTGAAAAATCCAGAATACAACAGCTGTCTCTACACCTTAAAGAACTGGAGAATCAACAACAAATTAAATGAACTCCACACACAAGAAGGGAAATAATCAAGGTTAGAGCAGAGATGAATGAGGTAGAAACTAGAGATACAGTAGAATGTATCAATGAAACTAGAAGCTGTTTTTTTGAAAGAATCAATAAGATCGATAACCATTGGCCACACTAATCCAAAAGAAAAGAGAGAAAGCTCAAATTAATAAAATTATGAATGACAAGGGAGAGATCACAACTAACACCAAGGAAGTAGAAACAATCATCAGAATTTATTATCAACAGTTATATACCAAAAAGTTAAGCAACCTAGATGAAATGTATGCATTCCTGGAAAACTATAAACTTCCAAAATTGAACCAGGAAGAAATTGACAACCTGAATAGACCGATCTCTAGTAACAAGATTGAAGCAGTGATCAAAAACCTCCCAAAAACAAGAGCCCAGGACCTGACGGATTCCCTGGGGAATTCTGCCAAACTTTCAAAGAAGAAATAACACCTATTCTCCTGAAGCTGTTTCAAAAAATTGAAGCAGAAGGAAAACTTCCAGACTCTTTATATGAAGCCAGCATTACCCTGATCCCCAAACCAGGCAAAGACCACACCAAAAAGGAGAATTTCAGACCAATATCACTAATGAATATGGATGCTAAGATTCTCAACAAGATCCTAGCAAACAGGATCCAACAGCACATTAAAAAGATCATCCACCATGACCAGGTGGGATTCATCCCTGGCTTACAAGGATGGTTCAACATTTACAAATCAATCAATGTGATAGAACAAATCAATAAGTGAAGAGAGAAGAACCACATGTTCCTCTCAATTGATGCAGAAAAAGCATTTGACAATATCCAGCAGCCGTTCCTGATTAAAACGCTTCAAAGTATAGGGATGCGGGAAAATTCCTGAACTTCATGAAATCTATCTATGAAAGACCCACAGCAAACATCATCCTCAATGGGAAGAAGCTCACAGCCTTCCTGTTGAGATTAGGAACATGACAAGGATGCCCACTCTCACCACTCTTGTTCAACATAGTATTAGAAGTCCTAGAAACAGCAATCAGACAACAAAGAGAAATAAAAGGTATCCAAATTGGCAATGAAGAAGTCAAACTCTCTCTCTTCACAGATGACATGATTCTTTATATGGAAAACCCAAAAGACTCCACCCCCAAACTACTAGAACTCATACAGCAATTCAGTAATGTGGCAGGATACAAAGTCAA
>PISX010019941.1:0-36968 GCA_004024625.1 Mellivora capensis
AGAAGTAGGAAACTTAAAGACTTCTATTTATGTACTAGTAATATATATTATATTACTAGTACATAATATCATATATATAGTATATATATACTATATACTAGTACATAATATATAATAATAATATATTACTAACATTCTAAATTATCATTTGAAGTGGAAAAACTAACTAGTTTTGAATTACATTACAAAATTATTTGTTATTCATACTCTGCTTTTCTCTACAAAGGATCTGATGTGGTTAACAATTATAACACAAGTAGGATAAATGCATAAGGTTAAAATGAAACAAGTTCAGAAAGAAATAGGAATAGTTAAAAGTCAACACTAGGTAAAGAAAATCACATATGATTACTAAAGATATTCTGTGATTTAAGTGTTGAAAATAAAAAAATTAAATAAAAATTTAAAAATACAGAACAGATATAACTCCATGAAAACAATGCTATCAACAGGGGTGCCTGGGTGGCTCAGTCGTTAAGCATCTGCCTTGGGCTCAGGTCATGATCCCAGGGTGCTGGGATTGAGCCCTGCATCAGGCTCCCTGCTTGGCGGGAAGCCTGCTTCTCCCTCTCCCACTCCCCCTGCTTGTGTTCCCTCTCTCGCTGTATGTCTCTGTCAAATAAATAAATAAAATCTTAAGCAAACAAACAAAACAATATTGTCAACAGAACACAGCAAAATCAGGAAGAAGTGCTGTATCACCTGCATAATTTGGAAAACAAGCCTATTCAAGGGAAAAAAAAGAATACTGAAATCATAATCTAAGTTGTTGATTGTAATAGAACACCCTATTAATTACGGAATGCAGAAGTCATGATTTGAAAAAAAAAATCAATCTTTTGTTTATATGCAGATGACATCATATATACCTCTTCATGAATTATTACAAAATTTTTCCTGTCACATTTTCTGAACTCAGTGGCGCTGCAGAAAATACTGTATAATTTCAAAGTCTGGTATTCTTAAACCTGCTCAAAAGAATATAAGCTCCCTGAAGACAGGAATTTTTGGGGGGTGGGTGGGGGGGTTTGCTTTGTTCAATGCTGTAGCCCCAGGGCCTCATGTGCTCTGTAAATATTTGTCAAATGAATAAATGCCCCTAGCTCAGTGAATTGTGTATTTTTAAACTTCAAGGTCTCTATGAGTAAAGGTTTTTTTCTCTTATTTTACATCACAGTGAAGTCAAACGTACTGTCAGCTGCTAGAACAACAGCTGAAAGAAGAGCTCATTGACTCTTTTTTCCATTTATAGATGCCACTAAAGGTTTTAACACACTAGAAGAAAATAACAGCTGCTCCCTTGATTAAACAATAAATGACTCATTTCTCTCTACTCTGTTAACAACTAACATTTGAAAAGATTAGTGAGTCAGATGCGAACACCATGATATGACATTTGAGATTCCTTACTAGTCAGCAGTTATAAAGTCTGTTTTGCTTCGAAAACTATTTAAACATATTCCTGGCAGCATTTTGTGACCTGTGAAAAAATTTCGAACAGCCCCTTTTCCCCCATAATGTAGGTTGTTTATTATAACTCTATCTCTTAAAAATGTACAACTCCTTTCCTTTTTAAATAAAGAAACCAATGTATAGCTTTTATTCCTTGACTTTAATTAAACTCAGGTTAGCACTTAGTTAGCATTTGGTTACTATGTGTTTATGGTTGTACATACAGTTGCATCTTAGTTTGTAAGTTTTTACACACTCACTCCTTTCCCTCTAGAGAAAGAGGGCTCCTTTGGTTAATTTCAATGATTTGACAAAGGCTCCTTACAATGTGCTTTTTTTTTTTTTTATATCAAAGCAGTAGCAAAAAACAGGGATGCCAGAGAAGTTGCCAAATTGTAGCTAACCAAAAAATCAGAGAACATCCTATTTGAAAAGAGGTTTTTCAATGAGTACAAACAAGGAGAAAGTCAATAAATGAACAATTTATTTACAACTATTTAAACTATTTCCTTACAAAATAAACATATTCTTACCAATACTATATTGAAATTATTTATAAGGTAGTGCCCAAAACATTACATAGGGGTTAATATACTCTGGAGTTAACTATAATTTTTAGGTTTTACAGAAATGGCCACTTAAACATGACAAGTTTAAGGGTTATTATTTATATTAGAGTTGGCTTACATTTGGAGCTATTTGATAATTTATTTAAACCAGACTTATATAATCAAAAAAGTAGTACTTTGATTACTCCATAAGAATAGTCTTATTCTTTTAAATAATACTTTCAAAACATTAAATGGTGCTGCATAAATTCTTTATTAAACCCAACATGATACAGTCATTTAATATCTGCAGACTAATAATTTATAAGCATTAGGTACAAAATAAACATATTTACAAACCAGATACATTTTGATTACAATTTTAAATATAATTTTTAGAAAAGTGGCAATAAAATCTTAGATAAATGAGTTTTTCCTTAATCATTAAAAAACTCTTTTTCAAAAGCTTTTTCTGTAAAAGTAAAAACTATTCCATGCCTTATAGCAGGCAACTAGTATCTTTAATCTTGAGATATCTTTAAATAGAAATCCAGCTCAACTCAAGATCAACTCATTACTTCCCAAAGTCCCTGTAGGGTGAATCCATCCTTCAATTTCTCTATTGCAAGCCCCAGTTCTTCTGAAAATACAGGTTCACGATCTTGTTGCTTTTTGGGAGATAAGAGGATAAGATGGGAATAGAGAAGGTGGGCAAGGAAGAGGAAAAAAACAAAAAATAGGTTTCACATAAGTTTTGTGAATACTAAATGTTAGATAATAGAAAGTTTTTTTCATATACTATAGATAAAATGTCCTTACCTTATTGCCATCAGCAAAATAAGCCTAGAAGACAAAGAAAATTCTATTTCACATATTTGACATGTAACAGGTCAGTGAACTAAGGAACAGGTAATTAATTTACAGAAAAATTGTGTAACTAAATGTATCTTACATTCTGTTACTGTATATCTAATGGTCTTCTCACCTATCTTTACTATGGTAGTAGCAGATTTCAGTTCTGTTAATCATTAGTAACAACTATAAGAGTTATGTTTTAAGCTCCAAAAAAATGTATTTTGTAATTCAGTATACAATTAGCATTGTTAACTTGAAAGGAGATAAAAAGAATGACTTAGAAGCTATAAAATTTCATCCCTACTTTTGGTTTAGAAGGTGCTGGCAAAACAAAACAAAGCAATCAGTGCTTCAATGTGTCAGCAAATGCTGTAGTTTATAATTAAATATTTTATACTAATTTCACACTTGTTTAAAAATATTTATTCCCAGAGAGGTATGCTGGTCAGATTCATAATTACACTATATATAAAGCATTAGTATTATTTTGGCTATGAAATAATACAAATTTGGAAATAGGAAAGCTCATAGTTCAAATATAGTTTTAACATAATATACCAATAAGTTGAAAGGAAGTCAATCTTGTAAAAATTATAATGAAAAATAAAGATTTTACATTTATTTAATTATTTAACCTGTTCTATTATTCTAAGGTATGAAAAAATTTTCACAGATCTGAAATCCTCTGAAAAATAGTGTTCTCAAGCTATTTCCCAGTTTGGTAATTTTTTTTTTTTTTAAAGATTCTTATTTATTTATTTATTTGTCAAAGAGACAGAGAGAGCGAGAGAGTGAGCACAGGCAGACAGAGTGGCAGGCAGAGGCAGAGGGAGAAGCAGGCTCCCTGCTGAGCAAGGAGCCTGATGTGGGACTCGATCCCAGGACACTGGGATCATGACCTGAGCCGAAGGCAGCCGCTTAACCAACTGAGCCACCCAGGCGTCCCCCAGTTTGGTAATTTAAAAGTAATTTCAAACAAAGAAAAAATCCTTAACTTAAAAAAAATTACTTTCTAACTCATGTTTAAGATAACTCTCAAGTTCTATGGTGTTTTATACACTTAAGCCATTACTTAAACATGACTGAGATTTTTAAAAAATCGTAAGAAATTTAGTAGCTCTTCTTTGTCATGCTCACCACAAAAGCGTCCGTGTGATCATCAGAGTCTATTTCTACATCATCTTGAATCTGTTCAACTGTTAGAGCTTCAAGGGACTGTGGCTAAAAATCAGTAGATATTAAAATGCATCAAGGAAAAAAATGCATCGAGGAGACAATATTAAACAAATAATTTTAATAAAATGTGCTGTGAGAATTGTAAATACTTGTAAATGGATAAAAGAATTGAAAACTATTCAAGTCTTAGAAAAATCACTGTATAATTTATATTCTACTAAAACTAACTTGAGTAATAAATCAGTTAAACCTAAGCTTTTAAATCTGAAGTCAGTATCATCAAAAGTATTAATATGACAAGTTTATACAAACTTAATATGATACTTAGAGATACCCTTTAAGAAAAACTCTCAATGGACTTAATCTGATTTTCTTTCACACAGTTTAAAAAAACTAAGTTTGGAAATAGCAAATTTTCAATTTTTTTCAAAACAGTCATTAAATAGAACTCGTGAAAAGTAAAAGAACTAAGAGTTGCATGGAATATTCCAATGGTAAAGCAGAATAAAATGTGGTACCAATATTAATTCATTTTTCAAATGTTTTAGTATTTTTGGTGTGTTAGGCACTATGCTAACACTACCAAGTAAAAACTCCCTGTCCCTACCCACAAAAGGTTTGTAATCTAGTGGGGATGGAGAAAGAATAAAACACAATTACAGATAACTAAATATTAGGCTGGAACATATGAAATTACCATTTTTGTTAGTAAAAAATGATCAAATATTAGTATCATATGGTTCAACCTATGAATAGCAGTTGTAACAAATGTACTATCCATTATAAGAGAAAGGTTTAGACACAGCACAACTTCTGGCTTGTAAATCCCAGAATCTTTCATGACGAAAAGAATGGCATGTAATCTAGGCCTTTTAGAATGAGGATGACTTCCATAGGTAGGATTAGGGGAAAAGGTATTTCTGCCAGAGGGGACCAGCATCAGCAAAGGAGAGAAACCACAGAATGTGGCTGAAGAATGATGAATAACCCAGTATGGTCAGAACAGAAGAGTCCCATGAGACAGAAGAAGCTATGCAGGGCTATTGTACTGAACAATCCCAAGGAACATCATTCACACTAAAGTCTGTGTTTACTATATTCTCATAGCTGAGCAGTGCACAGCCTGCACAACCAGATACTGTGGTTGTGCAGATAAGGTAGAAAATGTAGGCTGGTGTCCACTGAAATTCAATACCAGCCCAAAGAATTCAGACTATCTATAGGTAATTGGTGGGAGGGTGTATAGGGTAGAAGTATAGCGCTCAACAAAAGTGACTTGACCCGCTAATCTGAGGATAGCCTCAAGTGTTTCAACCACATTCAGAGTTGTGTGACAAGTTTTGTGTACAAGTAACTTAACCTAGCTAAGCCTCAGTCTCCATAACTGTGAGATAAAGATAATAATAATGTTATACTTCATAGTACTGTTGGGAGGACTAAATGAGATAGATGATGCATTCAAAGCTCTTAGAGCAGTGAATGGGAACAACAGGTGTTCAATGCTGTCATTCAACATCTATGAATATTCACTAAAGCGCCTATTATGTGCTAGTTCTAACTGCTGGAAATACAGGGTTAAAGATAGTAGATGAAAATCCTTGACTTTATGGAGATTATTTATAGTGGAGAAGACTTATGAGTGTTATAAAAAACAAAGCAAGCAAGCAAACAGGGATAAGGGACAATAAAATGATGGAGGTTGCTGTTTTAGATGGCGCTCAGGGAAGACCTCCCTGAAGAGGTGGCTTGGCATAGGGACTTACATGAGATGACAGAGTGGTTATTACGGCTGCTATTATTACATACTAGGGGCCAAAAAAGAAAAGAAATGAAAGATAGAGAATGGGTAGGAGAACTAACATACTGAGTATCTCATGTGCCAGGAATTTCGTGGATATTATTAATAAGTTTGTGAGACAGATGATCTTCATTTAAAAAAAATTTTTTTAAAAAGATTTTATTTCTTTATTTGAGTGAGAGAGAGAGGGAGTGAGAGAGCATGAGCAGGGGAGAAGGGCAGAGGGAGAGGGATAAACAGACTCCCTGCTGAGTAGGGAGCCTGACACGTGTCTTGATCCCAGGACCCTGGGATCATGACCTGAGCTGAAGGCAGACACTTAACCTACTGAACCACCTGGACACCCAGATTATTTTCATTTTATAATGAGAAAATTGAAGCTCAAATCAACCTAGAATTGCAAACAAATGGTGAAATTGGGACTAAAGTCAGGTTTGCCAGGTTCTAAGAACCAGGTATGTTCTACAATATTATTATGCAAGCAAGAATAATAATGGTAATTGTGGTTTGAGTGAAAAGAAAGGGATAGGAAAAGGGAGGAGACATTCATGATTGAATGTATAAAATAAGACAATCAGGAAAATAAAAATGAAATCTCTGAGGTTCTGAGCACAGCTGACTTTGCCAATGCTAAAAATAAGTAGAAAATAAATAAATATATCAGTAGGATGGAGCTTTTGAGAAAAATGATAGCATTTTAGGTATGCCACGTTTGAGATACTCAAGTCCCAGTGTATCTTACAGATTTGGAAAATTATTTACTTAATTAAGTTACTAGGACAAACTTTTAAATGAGAAATTCAATTTATGTTGTTTGGAATGCTCATTTATGTGAAAATATTCAGGAATATTTAGAACCATGGTCATCTGAGAGAATGTGTCAAGATCAAAATAAAGTGGGAGTCAACTACAGAAGTTTAAGTTGAGGGGCGCCTGGGTGGCTCAGTCGTTAAGCGTCTGCCTTCGGCTTGGGTCATGATCCCGGAGTCCTGCGATCGAGCCCCGCACTGGACTCCCTGCTCCGAGGGAAGCCTGCTTCTCCCTTTCCTTTTCCCCCTGCTTATGTTCCCTCTCTCACTATGTTTCTCTCTGTCAAATAAATAAATAAAATCTTAAAAGAAAAAAAAAAGTATAGGTTGAGGAAACTGGAAGAGGGCTGATATTCCTGAAGAATATACAGAGAAGGCAGAATGAAAGGGAGAGTGTTGAAAGAAATGAAAGTTGGGAGGAAAACAGAAAAGAATGATTAAAGATGTGAAAAACATGAGTGTCAGCAACCCAGAGAGATGTTTCAGCTTAAAGGGAAGGGGGATATATAGAGAATATTGCAGAAGAGAAAAAACTAGCAAGGAGTGCTACCAGGCAACAAGGGTCTGTTTCAAGTCAGAGGGTGTGAATTTGAACTTAGCTGTCCAGCCCTACTTCCTGATCTTCTCGGGTCACATGCTGCAGTCCAAGAGCAAAAGAGATATAGATAATATATGTGCTATGTGATAGGGCTCAACATGATATGGCTCAACGCCAGCAGGGACGCTGTCGAAAGAGTGGGTGGCAAGGGCACCATCATAGTGTACAGTGAGGTGCCGGCAAAAGAACAGACAGCAAGGGAACCTGAGATGAGTGGTCAGTGAGGCTGCCCGAGCCAGAACCTCTGGGCAGAGTACCGCTGAGAGCGGATGGAGTGGAGTGGCTGGTGAGGACACCAGTGACACACCAGATGACAAGTGTTCCAGCTGGAGAGGCTGAAGAGTAAAGTCAAAGGAGAGCTGAGGGACTTAGAGAACAGGGTGAGTTTGGTGTCTGTGAGGCCTGTAAGGTTTGCCCAAATGCTAATGGGAGGCATAAGTGGAATAAAACTAAAACAGTGAGAGACTGAAGTCTGTCCACATCACAGGAGCCTTGCACATGGATATTTCTCTGGATAAGCTGCTCACCTAAGAGGGCAGGAATGAATGACGAAGCAGCCAGTGAGAAGATAGGTAGAAGGCACAAATTAGTGATGGCCAAAGGGTCATGCTCTCTGAGCAGAGTCTGTATATCCATCATTTTAAACATAGTTCAAACTTAAATTGTTCACAATGTGTTTATATCCGTATTTTATAGACTGTGTGAAAGCAATTCAGCAAACTGTATTTTACACAGTGAACAAATTACCTTTTCTTCCATCTCATAGTCCACTCCAAATATAGGACTGGCAGAGTAGACTTTGTGAAGTGAATTGATTTCCTTAACTGATTCTTGTAGTTTTTCCACAGGATCTATTTTAAAGCCAAGAACATATCCTCCACTCTGTACGAAAAAATAATGAAAAAACAAAAAACAAGCCTGAGGAATGGGTATTTATACTGTATGATAAACTATACCCCATTATCTAATGTTATTTCAGAGCCCCATACGTAAATTGATTTTTTTAGTTAAAATTTTTGTAATGAAAAACTTAAAGCATATACAAAAATAGAAAAAAAAGGTACAGTAAGTGTCCATGTAGCCATCAACCAGCTTCAGTAAGTAGCAACATATGGCCAACACTCTTCCATCTTTAACCTCCTCTTTCCCCAATCTCCTCCCCTTACCCACTTAGGATTATTTTGAAGCATATCCAGATATCACATCATTTCTATATATAAACATCAAAGATGAGATTTTAAGATTTAAGAAAATACACTATAGATTGTGAATGCCAATGGTACTAAGTTTCTCTTGAGCTAGACCTTGAAAAGGAAAAGACCATATATCAAAGAAAGGGAATGGTCCAACTGAGGCTAATTCCTTGAAGAATTAAGAAAGAAACCTTAACATGACAGGTTGTTGTTGAAAACTGTTAAAAAAATTAAGTAGAAAAAAAATTAAGTAGTATACTGTAAAAGGTGAAAGCATATGCTTTGGGTTGAGAGCATATACTTTTGAGTTTAAATTCAGGTTTTACAACAAATTTGCCAGCTATATGATGCTGGGAAACATACTTTTCTTTTTTTTTTTTTTTAGATTTTATTTATTTATTTGACAGACAGAGATTACAAGCAGGCAAGAGAGGCAGGCAGGGAGAGAGAGGAGGAAGCAGGCTCTCCGCGGAGCAGAGAGCCCGATGTGGGGCTCGATCCCAGGACCCTGAGATCATGACCTGAGCCGAAAGCAGAGGCTTTAACCCACTGAGCCACCCAGGCACCCCGAAACATACTTTTCTTAGTCTTTTAAGCCTCCATTTTCTTTTTTAAAAATAAATAAATTTATTTATTTATGTTATTTTATTTTAATATTTAATATTTAATATATAATATTAATACATATTAATATCATATATAATAATATATACTATTAAATATAAAGATTTAATAATATTTATGTTATTTTATTTATTTATGTTATTTTATAATTAATGATTATGTTATTTATTATTTATGTAATATTAATTTATTATATTATTTATGTTATTTATGTTTATTTATTTATGTTATTATTTATTTATTCATTTATATTTATTTATTTATTATGTTATAATAAATATGTTACATTTATTTATTTATTTATGTTAGCTGACATACAGTACATCATTAGTTCTTTTTCTAATGGTCTTCTGTGTGTTTCCTTCCTTCCTTTTTTTTCCTCCCTTTTTAAAAATTAACATATAATGCATTATTTGCTTCAAGGGTACAGGTCTGTCAATCATCAGTCTTATACAATTCACAGCATTCAGTATAGCACATACCCTCTCCAATGTTCATAACCCAGCCTCTCCACTCCTCAACAACCCTCAGTTTGTTTCCTGAGATTAAGAATCTCTTATGGTTTGTCTCCCTCCCAATTCCATCTTGTTTCATTTTTTCCCTCCCTACCCCCAACAACTCCCCGCCCTGCCTCTGAAATTCCCCATATCAGAGAGATCATATACATCATTAGTTTTTGATGTAGTGTTCAATGATCCATTAGTTGTGTATAACACCCAATGCTCATCACACCACGTGCCCTCCTTAATACCTATCACCTGGCCACCCCATCAAGCCTCAATTTTCTAACCATAAAACAGTTATCAAATTATTACATTAAATAAAATAATGTACACATGATATTTGATACAGTTCCTGGAACATAGTAAGCACTCAATAAATGGAAGCTACAAATCTGCAGGCCAGGGGAAAGGAGTGAGTAGACATCCATATTTACAGTTAGAATTTAGAAGAACACTGATTTTACAAATAAGTATATGTTTTATTTAAATGTATTTCTGCAAAGATCTGGCCTAATGAGGCACAGGAATTATAATTAGATATAGTATAATCTGCATGTAAGAGTATAAAATCTCAAATAGGGTGCATGTGTGTGTATATTTGTATATATCTGTGTTTCTCATTGATATTCTTGTGAGTCAGTCAGACCTGAATCAAAACCTAGGGGCACCTGGGTGGCTCAGTGGGTTGAGCCTCTGCCTTCGGCTCAGGTCATGATCTCAGGGTCCTGGGATCGAGCTCTCTCCTTGGCGTGGAGCCTGCTTTCCCCTCTCTCTCTGCCTGCCTCTCTGCCTACTTGTGATCTCTCTGTCAAATAAATAAAATCTTAAAAAAAAAAAACAAAAAACCTATCCCCACCAGTTACCAGTTGAGAGACTGTAGGCAAGGTTCCTAACTTCTCCAAGCCTCAGTTTCCTTGAATGTAAAATGGGGAAAAATAGTAACTGTATCATAGGGTTGTGTAAAGATTGAAGGAATGCATAAAAAGTACAGTGACTTAACTCTGTCACTAAAAATAATAATCAGAATGATAATAATGGGGGATGCCTGGGTGGCTCAGTTGGTTAAGCAGCTGCCTTCAGCTCAGGTCATGATTCCAGCGTCCTGGGATCGAGTCCCACATCGGGCTCCTTGCTCGGCAGGGAGCCTGCTTCTCCCTCTGCCTCTGCCTGCCACTCTGTCTGCCTGTGCTCGCTCGCTCTCTCTCTCTGACAAAGAAATAAATAAAATCTTTTAAAAAAAAAAAAAAAGAATGATAATAATGGTTATGTCTGTCCAACAAGGAAACATGAAACAATTTTTCCTATGAGTACAATTACTATACAACTTTAAACTCTATTTAACATTTATAGCTAATATTCTTATATATTATGCTTATATATATAGCTTATATTAAGCTTATATATATTAAGCTTATATATATAGCTAATATTCTTCTTGAATGTACACTGGTCACTATATAAATAAAAAATATAGACTGTCACATAGTTTTAAAAATCTACTAAAGATTAATATGGATATATAATATCTTACCTGCTGAGAACTTTCTATGACAAGAGCTAAACCAAATTTTGAATCTCTAATCTTTATGGAACGCTAGATGTAAAATGGAAAAGAAGAAAATGCATATTTTTATTAACTGATAGTAGTGATTCTTTAGCACAAATTTTTCAGCTTCTACACAGTAACTGCTTTTCATAATCTAAAGAACAGAGTTCTCCCTCTTTCCTTCATTATATTCCCACAGAGATCAAGTAAATGAAAATGTTCATACTAGAACTAGCCAGCAGACTTGTAAGGAAATACGAAGGAGACATATCTGAAATATGCACAAAATTATCTGACTCAAATATCCCCCACAATCAGGGAGTATACAACTTTTCTGAGTATTTTAAACCAAAGGCCAGCAGTCTTTTAGTACTAGAGAGCCAGTGTTTTGAGTGGTTCCCAAGGCTGGGTTAGTTTTTAAAAGTCACATGAATATGACTGTCCTAGTGACAGACTGTGATGATATCAGATTGCAAGTTGTTTGGACAAAGCTGAATTCATTCCAGAGGCCATACTTGGGAACTGTATTCTTAAATAACAAAAAGCATCTATCTGAAGAATAAAAAGGACAAGGTTGTTTACTACTCAGTAATTTTGTAGTATAATAGAGATTAGGTCAGACGAGCTGTAACATATGTAAACCATAGAAAACAGCAATGAACAATACAAACCCCAGTTTATCAAATACCTACGTAGATTCTATCATATCTTCCCAGCCACAATTATAAATTCTTGCATTTCTTTAGATGGCCAGAAATTATTTTTTTCCTACCAGATTCTATGATTTTCTGTTTAATCTCTATCAGATTGAAACCTTGATGGCAGGAATTGTGTACTGGTTCATAATTCTCACAACTGTATTGCTGGCACCTAGCACAGCATAGGTGCTCAATACTTGGCAAATGAAAATGACCTGATATTTTAAAGTAACTCAAAAATCAAACAATTCAGCAAACAATAGGCTTGGGAATAGTTATCAAAGAATCATCCTTCTTGTAAACCAGGAAATCTTTTTAAAAATGACATCTTCCAGGTATCGCATACATTGTGTCTATTCAATAAATATTTGTTAATATGAATGAAACTGCTCAGTATTAAGACTACTCATATCCCACAATAAGTGTAATTATCATAGGAAAATCACACAGGGTTTTCATTAATTATTTTTATGTTCCATCTAATTTGCACCAGAGTCCTATAAGTAATTTTCTTATGTAAAACGAAATTCTTCAGTTTATTGGAGTTTACTATTTGTTTCACTGAATCACACAGTAGCAGCAGCAGAAGAGATAAAAAGAACCACCTTTATTCTCAAAACAAATTGGTCTCAGATGTAGTTAGTTCCTATTCTGGATTTTAACAGCTTTAATTGAACTTAAGCTAAAATCATTATTACTGGGCGCCTGGGTAGCTCAGTGGGTTAAGCCTCTGCCTTCCGCTCAGGTCATGATCTCAGGGTCCTGGGATTGAGCCCCGCATCCCTGCCAAGCAGAGAGCCTACTTCCTCCCCTCTCTGTCTCTCTCTCTCTCTCTCTCTGACTACTTGTGATCTCTCTCTAAAATAAATAAAATCTTTGAAAAAAATCATTATTACTAAAAACCATCTTTATTCCTTTCACCAAAACTATAGTATGAATCCAGCTTGTATTACATGCTGTATCTGAATACAATGAAAAGAGTTCACTCACAGAATTAAAGAATTCCTTCTGGCTTTAAAAGCAAAGTGTCAAGAGAGCCAAAACAATGTGTGTGGATCAGTGTGCTGAAGCCAAGCAAAGAACCGCTGTATACATGCCTCATGAAAAGGTTATGGAAAACTGTAGTAGCTAATGTCCTCTGACTGGAATCTAAGAAGGACACATCTTAAAAAAAAAAAAAAGAAAGAAAGAAAGAAAAGGAAAAAGAGAGATACATCTTAATCTGCACAGTGACTATTTTTTTTTAAATTTATTTATTTGTCAGAGAGAGAGGGAGAGAGAGCGAGCGAGCACAGGCAGACAGAGTGGCAGGCAGAGGCAGAAGCAGGCTCCCTGCCAAGCAAGGAGCCCGATGTGGGACTCGATCCCAGGACGCTGGGATCATGACCTGAGCCGAAGGCAGCTGCTTAACCAACTGAGCCACCAGGCATCCCGTGACTATTTTTTTTTTTAAAGATTTTATTTATTTACTGGACAGTGAGAGAGAAAACAAGAGGCAGCAGAGGGAGAGGGAGAAACAGGCTCTGCATTAAGCAGAGAGCCCAATGTGAGGCTCAATCTCAAGACCCTGGGACTATGACCTGTGCTGAAGGCAGTCGTTAACTGACTTAGCCACCCAAGTGCCCCTGTATGGTGACTATTTAAAAATTTTAAGTCCAGTATATTTTTCTCTTAATAGCAAGTTTATAATGGTGGGGCATCCCTTGAATGTAAGTACTGTTGGGTCTTTTCTATGTTAAACTGTAAATTATCAACATTTTAAGTCTGCTGTCAGTTATACTGCTGCCACTGAAAAAGAGGGAGACAATTCATCTAGTTTTGAAAGTTCCATTAACTAATGAACAGAAATTATTTATTCTACATTAAAATAAGATCACCAAAATGCATGCACTTACAATTTGTAGATATGGTATGCTGACGTTAAAACTGTCATTCATATTTGCATGCCACACAATTCTCACGTTGGTAATAAAAAAGGTTCCTAAATTTCCCTGTAAAAGATAAGAGATACATCAGTGACCATTTGTTTGAATACTTACTCTTTATTTTCTAAACACTGGGATAATTCTAATTATCACAGTAGCAGAGAATCCAGAATTGAGTATCATGGAGTATCACTGACTTCATTATTCACTGGATCGAAGAACAATTAGCTGACCGAGGGCCTGGTTTCTGAAGTTAGACTATCATCATTATGCAATCAGTACTTACCAGTTGCCTGACCATGGGCAAAAATTTGTTCTTGGTGCATTGTGTCAAATGTAAAGTGGAAATTTGATTAAATAACCCCTATAAATAAAGCCCTTATCACAATGCCTGACACATAGTAAGCATTCTGCAAGTGTTAGATCTTATTACAGCTATTGTTCAAAACCTGGGATTAAGTTAAGACAAAGAAGTTGTGGTAAGAGAAAGACAAAACATATGTGATAACTTCCATTAGTCCATGAGAGATGTTTTATGGCTCTTCAACACTAACTATGAATCAAAACTGTTTTCTTATTATATGGCCTCTCAACATTTACTCATAATTACCCCAGTATGGTAACTAAATGGTCTAAAAAACTTTAACACCTAGTACATGGCACCAAAATTAGCCACCTCTACTATTTATCCATATCATTATCCACCTCCATTTCTACCTCCTCCCCACCACATACTCCCAGAGGAATTTATTTTATATGTTGAAGTTGGGCATAAAATATTAACTTACAAACCCAAAACCTGGGATGACCAGGTTTGAAACATCAGAAAAGACAAACTATTTCTTAATTATAATTAAGTTAATAAACATATATGTAAGTATATAGATTTCCCTCCTCTACTCTCATCTTGCAAAAAATTGTTATACAAAGAATTTTAGCCCCCTTATTCCTGGCCAACATCCCATTAAACAGTACTAAGTCTAACTTTATAAAGAATAATTATTTATGTCATTCTTTCCTCTTATTTTAGAAGAGAGCAACTTGCAAAACTCCTAAGGATTTTTTAAATAAAAGAATAGGAAGGCATATTTTATATTTAATAAACAAAAGTTAGGTTAACAATAACATTCCTATTTTTAGTAAAATATTTCTGATAATCCTGAGCACCTTAATTAATCAATTTAAAATGCCAGGTGCAGGGACGCCTGGGTGGCTCAGTTGGTTGGACGGCTGCCTTCGGCTCGGGTCATGATCCTGGAGTCCCCGGATCGAGCCCCGCGTTGGGCTCCCGGCTCCACGGGGATTCTGCCTCTCCCTCTGACCTTCTCCTCGCTCATGCTCTCTCTCAAATAAATAAATAAAATCTTTAAAAAAAAAAAAATAAAATGCCAGGTGCGGTGCTAGATGGTAAAGATTTAACTATGAACAGAGTGATTCCACTCCTACCCTTATAAAGCCTACAATCTAATGCTGGGGCAAAAACAAGCTCTGTATTTTAGATCAGGAACAATTTAAAGTAGTAATTAAGTACAGACTGCATAAGCAACACACAGAAGGAAGCTTATAGAAAGCGACTTCTAAGCTATGACCTAAAGTAGGGATCTGTAAACTACGGTTTGTGGGACAAATCTGGCCTCTCGCCTCATTTTGTATGGCCCACGAGCCAAGAAGCCAAGTTTCTTGGCCCCACAAACCAAATTTTAGATTTTTAAATAGCTAGAAAAAAGTCAAAAGAATCATAATTCATGACACGTGAATACTGTATGAAATTCAAATTTCAGGATCCATAACAAAGTTTTTTTGAAACATAGCCATGCTCATTTGTTGTCTATGGCTGGCTTCACACTACAATGGCAAGTCTGAGAAGTTAGAACAGAAGTGGTATAACCTGCAAAGCCTAAAATATTCACCATCTGGCCTGTCAGAGTAAAAAGCTTGCTGATTCCTGATGAGGATTTATTCAGATGTATAGCTGGCTATTTACTACAGAACCATTATCAGAGTTTAAAACTAGAACTTTTCAAATGAGCAAAATTTATTTACAACTTAAGTTTATGATACAATGTTTAGCAAGAAGTTTATTCAAATGCTATAACTTTACCCCAGTGGTTATTGGTCTAACTGAAGAAACTATTCTTATGTAAGAGAAAATTTTTCTTTAGAAATTGATGTTACTTATTCCAACTTAGATTTTTTTTTTAATTTATTTGTCAGAGAGAGAGGGAGAGAGAGCGAGCGAGCACAGGCAGAGTGGCAGGCAGAGGCAGAGGGAGAAGCAGGCTCCCTGCCGAGCAAGGAGCCTGATGTGGGACTCTATCCCAGGACACTGGGATCATGACCTGAGCCAAAGGCAGCTGCTTAACCAACTGAGCCATCCAGGCGTCCCCCAACTTAGATGTTTTAAATGGTCATAACTTCAAGAGCAAATGAGAAGTCATGATAATGGATATAGGAATCACCAAATGAGTTATATGTTTAATTCTATAAGGATCAGATTTTCTCTTTTTTTGAAGATTTTATTTTTTTATTATTATTATTTTTAAAGATTTTATTTATTTATTTAACAGAGAGAGAGAGAGAGATCACTGGCAGAGAGGCAGAGAGAGATCATAGGCAGAGAGGCAGGCAGAGAGAGAGAGGAGGAAGCAGGCTCCCTGCTGAGCAGAGAGCCCGATGTGGGGCTCGATCCCAGGACCCTGGGATCATGACCTGAGCCGAAGGTAGAGGCTTAACCCACTGAGCCACCCAGGTGCCCCTAAAGATTTTATTTTTAAGTAATCTCTACACCCAAACATGGAGTTTGAACTAACAACCCTGAGATCAAGAGTCACATGCTCTTCCAACCAGCCAGCCAGGTGCCCCCAAAAGACCAGATTAAAAGTCTTCCATGACTGTCCACCTCATGACTATCCTCCATCAGTGTACATTATCAAGATGATGAGAGTAGTGCAGCATGAGGAGAAGAACATAGTTCTCAGATGAACTAGATGTGTGAAGTCACTTAATTCTCTGGGGCCTGAGTTTTTATTTTTATTTTATTTTTTTAAAAGATTTTATTTATTTATTTGTCAGAGAGAGTGAACACAGGCAGACAGAGTGGCAGGCAGAGGCAGAGGGAGAAGCAGACTCTCTGCTGAGCAAGGAGCCCGATGTGGGACTCGATCCCAGGACACTGGGATCATGACCTGAGCTGAAAGCAGCCGCTTAACGAACTGAGCCACCCAGGCGTCCTCTGGGGCCTGAGTTTTTAATCGATAAGTGAATGGAGACTGAACTAGATAATCTCTAGGGACCACTCTAGCTATAAATTCTATGTACGACAAATGTTGCTAAAAAGAACACAAAACCATAAAAATATGAAAATCAGAAAATTATTTTATATGAAGAGCTACAATACTAATTTATGAGGAGATATAATGCTAATTTTAACAGAGTTAAGTGAATATTCAAACTCAATGACAAATGGGAAAATGATTACCAAAGCACTGACCCAAAGGTTCATTAGCTTTTTGCACAATACCTGATCACTGGATAAATTCCATACTCCATTGACTTTATCATATACATGTTCTTGTGGTAATAATCGTAGTTGCTTATTTTGAATTAGTGCACTTCTCAATTTAAAATCACGATACATTTTAGAAGTTTCATATGCTCTATAAAAAAGAACAAAGACCAACCCAAACTGAAAATGTGGTTTACCTAGGTTATGTTTACTTATCTACCAAAATATACAGTTGTCGCTGAAAAGAAATAAAAATAAATTTTAAAAAATGTTAAAATAGGAAATATGAAAAAATTTTAAAATAAAATAAGAAAAGAATAAAAAAAATAAAAAATACAGTTGTTAATACTTATGTATATCATTCAAATAATTATAACAAATTTAAAAATTTACTTTTCAATAAATTTTGGTGTCACAGTCTTTTATAGACTATCATTTTAGTGTAGTATTTACATATTTTATCTCAGTACCTATTTTTAGAGGTCTAATTTTTTTAAAGATTTTATTTATTTATTTGACAGAGAGAGACACAGCGAGAGAAGGAGTAGGAGAGGGAGAAGCAGGCCTCCAGCCAAGCAGGGAGCCCTATGTGGGACTTGATCCCAGAACCCTGGGATCATGGCCTGAGCTGAAGGCAGGCGCTTAACAACTGAGCCACCCAGGCGCCCCTAGAGGTCTAATTTTTAAGATCATATCGCACGTATGAGAGGAAACATTTTCTCTTTAAGCTGAAAAACAATGCTTGCATATAATAGACTTGGAAATTGTTTTTCCCTATCAAAATCCTTCCCTCCATTTCTGTTTTAGTCAAAGGCACCTTTTAGTCAAAGGCACAATTGGGAGTCCAATTAATTTTCTCATTGCAACTGCAAACATGCTCACAGCTACCTCTATACAGAAAATTGGAATAAATCTGTACCAATCACAAAAGGGACCCTAGACAGTGGATATGCATGTGCAAGTGTTTGTGTGAGTGTGTGAATACATTTATATATATATAAAATCCCTCTTTGTTTTCTCTCCATGCCTTCCGATTGATAATAAATACTGAAGAAAGTTCTGAATACAGAACTTTTATTAGTTTTGATTATTAGTTTTATTTTATTATTAGTTTTAATTAGTTTTGATTAGTTTTCTTAAAGATTTACTTATTTGAGAGAGAGCACACACAAGCAGGAGAGGGGCAGAGGAAAAGGAAGAAGGAGAAGAATAGAGAGAATCTCAAGCAGATTTCCTGATGAGTATGAAGCCCCATCATGGGGCTCAATCTCACAACCCTGAGCCAAAATCAAGAATCGGGATGCTTAACTGAGCCACCCAGGTGCCCCTGATTAGTTTTATTATAAGTTTTTGGATTAGTTTTATTATAACATTTGACTGATTATAATTTTACCCTACAAAATTATAGGCTAATTTACCCATTTAATAAGACTAAAGAATTTTCTTAGCCTGAATAACTTTAAATGTCATTTACATAAATCATAATATTCATTGTTAAACTTGTCATTTTAACTTTAATTGAGCTAATATATAAATTGTGAAAGAAGATGAGCATTTGCCTATAAATCTTAATTTCCTTTAGTGCTGTAATCATTGTTTAACCAGTGGACAAAATGGAAACTATTTATGCTGTGAGTTACTTGTGGGGGAACACATTTTTATTCTATTGAAGAAAAGCAGCTTATAAGCTCCTTTCATACTCCTCTTCATATTATATTTCTAAGTAAAGTAAAATAAAGAGCTAAGGTTTAGAAATATGTCTAACACAACTGAAAAACATTCATAGTAGCTAAAAAGTGGAAACAATCCAAATGTGTATCAACAACTAGTGAGAAAACAAAATATGTTTACACAATGTAATACTATTTATAGAAAGAATGAAGTACTGGTACATGCTACAACATGAATTATCAGTGAAAACACTACGTAAGTGAAGTAAGTCAGCTATAAAAGGTCACTATATTGTATGATTCCATTTATATTACAAGTCCCACATAGGCAGAGCCATACAGAAAGAAAGTAAATCAGTGGTTGCCAGGAGCTATGAAGAGGACAGGATAGGGAAGGACTATGGGGACTACAGGGCTACAAGGATTTCATTTTGGGGTGACAGAAATATTCCAGAATTGGTAGTGATGATAACTGCACAATCTTGTGAAAACTAAAACTATCAAACTGTAAACCTTATTTATTTTTAAAAAAGATTTTATTTATTTGAGAGAGAGCAGGAAGAGAGAGAGCACACGAGTGGGAGGGGTGTGGTGAGAGGGGCAGATGGAGAAGCAGGCTCTCCATTGAACAGGCAGCCAGATGCCGGACTCGATCCCAGGACTCTGGGATCATGACCCAAGCCAAAGGCAGACACTTAACCAACTGAGCCACCCAGGCACCCCTCAAACTGTAAACATTAAAATGGTATTTTATATTATATGAATTATATCTCAAAAAATTTAAATGATTATATAGATTAGAAATCATCAACAAAATGAAAAATCAAATAATCAGGAAACTAAGAAATAAATTTCAACATATATGACAGATGAGGGCATAATTAAGAAATTTATAATAGAAAACTATAAATAGCCAAAAAAAGGAGAAAAATGTCGACATCACTAGTAATAAAGAAATGCCAATTTAAAAAATAGTGTATATACTTCTCTGTGTGAGCATAAATTTGTGTATATGTATAATAGCCTGTCATCTTAGCCAAGCTTTTAAAAAATCATTGTACTTAAGGCTGGTTAAAAATAGAGAGCTAAAGTGCTCACTTCAGCAGCACATATACTAAAACTGGAATGATAACGGAGATTAGCATAGACGCCGCACAACGATGACAGGCAAATTTGTGAAGTGTTCCATATTTTCTGCAGTTCCCCAACTAATTGCCACCGTTTGTAGATTCACTCGGAGGAAATGATATGAGCACAATGTGCAGCACTGAAAAATTAAATTGTGATGTTTTATTAGGAAAATATTCCTGCAAAGCAATTTATGACATGTGGATTGAGGCTGAGTTTCACCTAAAAAATTATGTGCAAATATGTTGTTTCTACATATCTTGGAAATGAGAAAATGTCAACTTGCATTTCCTTATAGAATTAAAAAAAAAAAAGAGCAGGGCACCTGGGTGGCTCAGTTACTTAAGTAGCTGCCCTTGGCTCAGGTCATGACCCCAGGGTCCTGGGATAGAGCCCTGTGTTGGGCTCCTTGTTCAGCAAGGAGTCTGCTTCTCTCTCTCCCTCTGTCCTCTTGTGCTCTCACTCTCTCTCAAGTAAACAAATAAAATCTCTTAAAAAAAAAAAAGAGCTAAGGTAATGTAAAGAATTTAGCAAATAAATGAATAAACCACCACAAGAGAAAACAAAACTTTTTAGGGAAAACACCCAGACATGCCTTCAACTGCTAGTAAAATAATCTTTTTTGGGATGCCTGGGTGGCTCAGCTGGTTAAGCGGCTGCCTTTGGCTCAGGTCATGATCCCAGTGTCCTGGGATCGAGTCCCATATCGGGCTTCTTGCTCGGCAGGGAGCCTGCTTCTCCCTCTGCCTCTGCCTGTGCTCGCTCGCTCGCTCTCCCTCTCTCTCTGACAAATAAATAAATAAAATATTTTTAAAAAAATCTTTTTTTCCCCAAGATTTATTTATTTATTTTAGAGAGAGAAAGAGAGAGAGCAGGGAGTGGGGGAGGGAGGGAAAGGGAGTGAGAAACTCAAGCTAACTCTGCACTAAGCACAGAGCCCTAGGTGGAGCTCATTCTTTTTTTTTTTTTTTTAAGATTGTATTTATTTATTTGACAGACAGAGATCACAAATAGGCAGAGAGGCAGGCAGAGAGAGAGGAGGAAGCAGGCTTTCTGGGGAGTAGAGAGAGCCCGATGCGGGGCTTGATCCCAAGACCCTGGGATCATGACCTGAGCCGAAGGCAGAGGCTTCTGGGTGGCTTAACCCACTGAGCCACCCAGGCGCCCCGGAGCTCATTCTTATAATCCTGAGATCATAACCTGAGCCCAAACCAAGAGCTGGAGGCTTAACTAACTGAGCTGCCCAGGCTCCCCTAAAATAATCTTTTTTAATTCATTAACTGAATTATCCAACTTCATTATCTATATTGAATGAACTCTCTGTTTCACTATAACTAGCTTGGTAGCTAATTTAATAGAATCTTCAAGTAGAAATTTTTATGAATCTTCAGTAGTCTTATGTGTTTTATAAATACTTTCAAAGTGCTTATTAAAAGATAATGCAATATGTTCTTCTATATATCTTCAGGATACTGCAATTTTCTGAGCTTGGAGGAAGATAGTACCATACTTATACACTTTACCCTATAAACTTCTAAATCATAGATTGGCCTTAAAATTATTCAATATTCCATAAAGTATTATCATACCTGTGTACAGCGATCACAGAAGTAAAAAGTCTAGGACTTCCAGGAACCAAATTTGTAAATATAAACTCAAAACGAGTACTGTTACATTTTGTTAGTATATAAAGAGCTTCAGTTTGGCCTCGTAATTTCTGTAAGGACAAATTTATTTAAAAGTTCAGATTTCAAGAGCAATTTCTCATTTACAGTGAAAATAAGTCCAATCTCAAATATCTAATGCTTCTTCACTATATATATTTCAATAAGATTTTTCAGACTTACAGAGTTAGCAGTCCTTGTTGTAATGCTCAATATGCAGTTGTAACCGATAGCTAAAATTCAAAAGCAAAGGATTTCAAGAACATGATATAATAAACTGAAAGATAAAAACCTCTGTATATAGAACTTTAAGTTTTTAAAAAATTAAATATAAAGTACTTTATTTATTTATTTATTTATTTTTATTTATTTATTTTTTTTTAAAGATTTTTATTTATTTATTTGACAGAGAGAGATCACTGTGGACAGAGAGGCAGGCAGAGAGAGAGAGGGAAGCAGGCTCCCCGCCGAGCAGAGAGCCCGACGCGGGGCTCGATCCCAGGACCCCGAGATCATGACCTGAGCCGAAGGCAGTGGCTTAACCTCCTGAGCCACCCAGGCGCCCAAATATAAAGTACTTTAAAACATTTTAATATATTACTACAAATTTAAGTTAAATAATTAAAAGAACTAGAAAGTAAATTCTGCCTCTTTGCAAACATTCTTAGCTTCTCTAAGAAAGAAAGAAAGGAAGTTTGCTTTTCTAAAACCTATATATTATTATTTACTGAACATCTTAGCACCAGTATCTCTAGAGAAAAAGTCTAGCTGGACAATCTAAAATAATTTTTAAAAATAAGTAAAACAAAATTTAACACAATGGAAGGTTGCACTTTTATTAGAATTTATATCTCCCTTCTACTGGATTAGTTGAAACAGGTCACAGGAAGTTGTCAAAGATATGCAAAGAACAAAACCATTCAGTGTAAAAGCACTAATCTCATGTGTGTCCAAGAGACAAAATGGACTGAAAAACCTTTCTTTTGCAAAATGGTACAGTCTGTGGTTAGTCTAGGATTGCTAAAGTTTTTTTTTTTTAATCAAATTTTCTTCATATTTCATGGTACAGCTTTTTTGGTTATCAAAAGCCACTGTGCAAGTTCATCTGACAAAGTATTTTTTTTTTTCTTTAGTGTTCTCTACCAAAGATACTTACAAAGATTGACTCTGGGTAATGCCAAAGAATGCCAGATAATTCTTAAATTCGTTACTAAGAGTCTACCTAAAAGCAAACAGACAAAAAAGTAGGTTACCTTAAGTAAGGACCCATTTTTGCAGTAGAAAGAGGTAGTCATGAAACCTCTAGCTCAGGAAGAGCAGTAACCCCCACAGATGTTCTCAGATATTTATCAACTGAACATGTTTACTGTTCTTATCTATCCAGTGTAAGGCATACAATGCACGACTCAGAATCCCAGAGAAACAAAATCTGATAGTTACAGAAGGGATACAAGTCTTCAATGCCAATAGCTTGGTTTGACTCAAATTAATAGTACTGTGTACTGGATTTTTGTCTTGGTGGAAGCTGTTCTGGAATTCTGGCAGGTCATATGTGCACAACTGAGAATGAGTATGGGATGGTATAATCACAAAGCCATTTGGTGAGATCACACTACTCAAAGGACTTTCATATATATACTAATCTCTGCCACAGGAGTGTTCTCTTAACAGTTCTCATTTATATGAGCCACACTTATAAATACTTTTTTTTTTTGCAATAAGCAAAAAATTTTTTGCTCATATGAAGTTATGGCCAAGCTGAAGTCTGCTTAAGGCCTTATGTTTTTCATTCCTAACCTCAGACTGATGTTCTTACACTGACATACAGAGTTAGATAAACTTCATTTCTCAACGTGTATCTTATGAAACAGTAGTACCTATAAATGCTCTAAAAAAAAGTCAAGTAAATCTGAGCATGGTAAACTATGTGTCTTACAGATTTATGATACAATTAACATACTAGCATAGATTTGTGATAATCCTGAATAAAACTCACTTAACTTTAACCAACATTTCTCCAACAAATTATAACCATAGAATTTTTTTTTAAAGATTTTATGTATTTATTTGATAGAAAGAGACAGACAATAAGAGAGGATATACAAGCAGGGGGAGAGGGAGAAGCAGGCTTCCTGCTGAGAGGGAGCCTGATGCAGGGCTGGAGCTCCATATGGGGCTCGATCCCAGGACCCTGGTATCATGACCTGAGTCGAAGGCAGATGCTTAATGACTGATCCACCCAGGCGCCCCCCAGAGAATTCTTTTGATGAGTCATCTGTAGCTAGGTAATACTTCCTCCTCCCTGAAAACTCTGAGAATATCCAAAATCAGAGAAACTAAGCTTGTATGAACGTTAGAGTAAGATGGGATAAAGCTGTTACCAAAATAAAGGAAGGCATTCTCAAGAGAAACTGTGGAACATAGTATGTTTGACAAAAAGTAAATAACCCAGCATATCAAGACTATAAGATTCACTGAAGATCATAGAAGAGTAGACCCTGCATCTATCAGTTGGGGTTAAATGGACAACAGATGGCACATTCAAATCAGAATAACTGAGGTTTATTTATAAAAGGACTTATAAATAAGTCACTTATTAGAAAGGTATGGGTGGGGTATCAGGAACTATAAGTGAGTGCTGCAAACCTGTTACCACCCCAGGCCCAGTGGGACAAGGATAGGGAACAGTTAGGCAAATGTGGAAGTCCTGCACGGCTAAATACCTTGAGAAGAAAGAACTGGGGGAATAAATATCCAGAATACACTCTCCTGCCCCCCTTTGATCTTCTGGCTTGGCTCTTCCAACCCAAAGCTAGAGTGCACAAGGAGCCCCTCAACATAGTCTATACAAGTCATTTTCCCTGTGCAAGGGGGAAAGGGTGATGGGTGCTGGACCTGGAGGGACAAATGTAGGCCAGTGGCACAAGCAAGAAAGATTGTGGACAAACTATTGTTATTATAGATACACTGATTTATGTTTTCCTTACACCATTTCATGTAAGTAACATTATGTCTCCACAACTGGGCTATAAGCCTAGGATATCTTTTGATTCTTTTTGATATTTGTCTATTAGAAGATTCCAGGAAAAATTATGGAGTGGTAAATAAAGCCACTGACCAACTCTAATGACCTATTTTTCGGATCTTGGTATATTTCCTACAAATCTCTAGCATTTTTAGGTTGCCTCTTTCTTGCTGAAAGGCCCCATCCTATTGCTACAAACACAGTGTCCTAGGCATGGACTTGTCTCTCTCTGTGTTTTCAAACACCAAAATATAATTGTCTCTGTTTTTCCTAATGTCAAACATTGAAATACGGCTGTTTCATTCCCATACAGCTTCAGTGCAAAGCTAATCTGATAATTTCATGTTAGGGTGCTTACAGTTGAAATGAATTAAAAGTGCTAATCTTTTGGGGGTATTTATAGTTTTAACATGGGTCTCCTGAACTCAATGAATGCCTTAATTCAGCAATTTTCAAACTGTTGCAAAGGAGAGGAAGAAGGCTAAAAGGCAGGACTCCCCTTCTTTTTTCTACCTTCTTATTTACCAGAAGCTCTATACCCACCTGTAACATTCCATTTTCTGGGGAATGTTTCTGAGGCAAGTATACATACAGTTATTCTTATGAATAGGAAGATTTCAGGCACTCACTGTGATGGACACTTCTGGCCAGGGAGTTGTTTTGCCCTCTCTATTCCAAAGTGCTAGTATAAGATTCTGCACTCAATGAATACCCAATGAACTGAAAAATATTCTATTACCCACAGTCTCTGTCTGGACTGACAGATGGACTGTCTCATAAGAGTTCCTGCCAGTCTGTATGAGAACCACCAAATTTTCTCTTGGCTTCCTTAAGTTAATTTAGGTTTGTCAAGATCCAGGTATCTAGAGGGGCACCTGGGTGGCTCAGTGGGTTAAGCCTCTGCCTTCGGCTCAGATCATGATCTCGGGGTCCTGGGATCGAGCCCCGCATGGGGCTCTCTGCTCAGCGGGGAGCCTGCTTCCCCCCCCCCTCTGCCTGGTGCCTGCCTTTCTGCTTACTCATGATCTCTCTCTGTCAAATAAATAAATAAAATCTTTAAAAAAAAAAGATCCAGGTATCTAGAGATGATTATTCCACCCTCAAAGGCTCAAAGGCACAAACTAAGACTTCTTGTTTGCTGCTAAACCTTCATACCTCACTCTCACCAGGGCCTGACACTAGGAAGCATTTCATAAATGTGATCTAAGCATTCTTTTAAGGATGGACCCTTGCCATTGACAGGATCTGCCTGTTGCTGGTGGTGATGATAGGTGCCCTTCACAGGGAAGAAAGGCCCACAACTAAGTGCTGCTCACATTCCACCCCAGAGCAGACCAGAGGAAAGACCCAGAGAGCAAATGGCCACTTGAAAGGCTGCAGTGAGCCCATTCTCCCAATAAAGTTTACTGTGTAGTCTCTAGGACTTACTGATCCTTCTCACCTGAAAGAGGTCTGCTCCTTTCCCCCTATTTACTCTTCTCTTCAATAAGAGGTTTATGACCCATCCTCCCAAACCTCCCTTTCTCTAAAAGACCTTTTCAGTCTAAAAGACTGCCCACTCATCCCCCATTTTTTTACCCCCAAAACAACAGTAGTGATGTTTACAAGAACTGGTCACTGGACGCTGGTTTTATGTACAGCTGTTGTATGCAGCCTGGACTGTTCAAAGTTCTAGCCTTTGGGGAATTTGATTTGAGAGGGACTCTAGAGTCAAACTCTGGCTGCTCCTCAATGACATACACAGATGTCTCACAAGACTTTTCACTGCTTAACCTACAATAGACTTAACAATACAGCAATAAATTTGCTCTCCACACGTCCATCTCCAGGTGTCAGTCTCAAGGGACTGTGAATTACTCTTGGATCTCTTAAAAGGAAGCATGGCTCCAGATAGCAAGGCTATGACCTACTTATGTTCCACAACCTCATATTCTTTTCATAGGGAGGCAGATTCAAAAGTCAGAACTATCCCATGGCCCTTATAAACAGGGATCCTGGAGTTTTGGTTTTTTTAAAAAGATTTTATTTATTTATGACAGACAGATATCACAAGTAGACAGAGAGGCAGGCAGAGAGAGGAGGAGGAGAAGAGGAGGCAGGCAGAGAGAGGAGGAAGCAGGCTCCCTGCCGAGCAGAGAGCCCGATGTGGGGCTCGATCCCACAATCCTGGGATCATGACCCGAGCCGAAGGCAGAGGTTTTAACCCACTGAGCCACCCAGGCACCCCGGGATCCTGGAGTTTTAACAGTTATGTTGGAGAAAGCTGATATCAAAACTGGGACTTACTGAAGGACCAAACTTCTGAAGAAGAACCTGTATGCCCTGGCTAAAGGGTTTTTTTTTTAGATTTTATTTATTTATTTGACAGAGAGAGATAACAAGTAGGCAAAGAGCGAGGGGGAAGCAGGCTCCCCACCGAGCAGAGAGCCTCATGCAGGGCTCGATCCCAGGACCATGGGATCATGTCCTGAGCCAAAGGCAGAGGCTTAACCCACTGAGCCACCCAGGCACCCCTGGATAAAGGTTTAATACCCACCTTTTCTCCTGTTTAAGTCCGAGAAAATTCTTATGTGGATTTAACTCTTTCACTGTCACAATTACATTTCTTTTATATCTTACTCTCCAGTTAATATGATTTAACATGCGTAAATCAAACCAGAAATATAAAACATATTAGGAAATATACTTACCTCTATCCCCATTATTTCCTTTGGTGTCTTCAATTGAATCTAAACAATCAATAAGGACTTCTCCAGGTCTTGTTTTCATTTGTCTAAAATAAATATCGAGGCTTTAATAGCTACAACTATACCCACTTACAATCTAGTTAGGGAGAGAAGACACATATGCATATAAAACAACCATCAGAATAAATGATACAGTACCAAATGCTCATGCATTTGAAAATACAGGCTTAAGAACTTTAAGAGTCTGGAGACCAGTGGAGCCTGGAGTAACCAGGGACATGTAGAAAAGCTAGAACTAGAAGAGGTAGGATTTGGAGAAATGAGAGGGAGAGGGAGGAGAGTTCATGATTAAAGACCAGAAAAAAATGATAGGAGAATGTGGAAAGATGGGCCTGGCTAGGGAAGAAGATCCATGTTAAGAGGTAGTGAAAAATATATGCCACTACCTCTGAATGCCTACTCAGATAGGTATGGGCCTTATCCTGTGGACAATGGAAAACCCTCAGAGCTTTCTGAGTAGAGGAAAGCAGGTTAGGCAGTTATGGAAAGAGCAAGTTAAAGCATCATTAGGAATCGGTAAACAATTAGATACAAGGAATAAAAGGAAATAAAGAGGGAAGAACAGTTTGCTGTCAGACAGAATGCATTCCAGAGTGTCCCAAAACAAACGAGAACCTAACAGAATATGTGGTAGAGACTTCTAACACATTCTCCATACAGCTGACTCAATTACCTACTCAAAATACACTTATGATCATAATATAACTTTTCTGCCTAAGAGTCTCCCATGTCATCCCACTGTCTCGAAAATGATGTCCGAAATCCTCAGCTAAACATTTTATAATCTGGCTAATCTACCTTTCTGTTTGTTCATCCATTCTCCACCTGCAGACTTTGCCTTCCAGCCAATGCCATTTATACTTCCAAGATTCTGCTCCCAGTGTTATGTTTTCTTTTTTTTTTTTTTTCTGGAATACTCTCCTGTCTACCATGACAAGGCCCTGCCCAGTCTTCAGGGTTGAACACAAATATTATTTCTTCTTCAAGGCGTTCTCCAGGCAAAATGAACTATTCTGTTCCTATGATACCCCAGCTTTGTGCTCATTTTTTTTTTCAGGATGGTATTTACCACATTTTTAAAAATAGTTGTCTATGTGTATCTCCTGCACTAAAATGGGCGGCAGGAATCATTTTCTATTATTTTTGTATCTCAGCATAGTACCTAGAACATAATAAGCACTTGATAAATGTTCAAGAAAATGGAAATGTTCATGAAATGGACCTTTGCTTGGATTAAGAACCCTCCAAGAATAGTAGAAAAAGTCATAGAATGTGTGCAATCTGTAACCATCATTTATAAATTCCCTTCCCTCACAACTTCTTAAAGGGTCTAAGACCATGTTAGTATTAAATATCAAGCCACAACTAAGCCTGGGAAATTATTTCATTTTCTAAGGTTTTGGTCATGATAAGGAATCATAGGAAGTGGCTAGGAAGCTTCATACCATTAACCCGAGAAGCCTCACAGTCTTCCAACAGTTAATTTCTCAATGGGCATTTTCCCCCTGGTCTTTGGGTAGGAAGGTTTTAAGTATTCTTTCTTTAAAGCATGACATTAAAAAACAAAAACAAAAAAACCAGGGTTTCTGTTGAGAGGTTCCAAAAAGTAGCTCCTTCCTCCCACTGGTGATTTAAATGAATGACAAGATGGAAGCTTATCATGGAAACCAAGTTCTCGAGGTTAGCAATTATGGAAAATGCTTATTCCCACCTCCTTTGTTTTACAAAGAGACTCGAGTTTAAAATGGCGAAGCCTAAGGGTCTACAATATGTGTCGCTATTCCAGACCTAGTTTCAGAACCCTGTCTCCTGAGTCCCTTCCAAACGTCCCCCCACCACAGAAGAGGGGCGCTCCCAAGCTCTCTAGGGTGTACTGAACGCCCAAGTCCTAGATGGTCCCGGACGCACTTGGGCTCAGTTTCCCGCTAGGTGTCCAGGGCCCCCTTTCTCTGCCAGGAATTCTCTTTCCCCAGATCTCGGAAAGGGTCTCATTGAGATGAGTTCCCTCAGTGGCCGAGCCAGTCTGGGGTCTCCCGGGGACCACAGGCTCAAACCTGCTCCCGCTCTCGCGAGGGCCGTGAGCTGTGGGGGCGCAGGCTCCTCCTGAAACCGCGCCGCGGCGCCCTCTATAGGCCCCAGGAGCGACTCACTGCGAGGAGACGTCGAAGCGGACATCCCGGTCCTCCCAAAGCGCGTCCAGCACCGACATGGTGACCGAGGCCCAACGCGGGCACTCTCCACCGCGGTGGAGGCCGAGTGGCGTCTCACGGGTTCCCAGGCAACGGACCGCCTCTGTCACGACGTCTACGGCGGGCGCCGAGATCCAAGCTTCTAGAGGTAGAGTGCGCGCTCTCCGCCTCCGCCCCGCCGCCGCGCTGCGTCATTAAGCGGATTTGAGGCTCCAGGCGGGGTTGGGCCGCTCGGAGAAGCCAAAGTGGCCCCGGCCCAGGAGCATGTGCTTGACCTCTGAGTGACTTTCCTAGCCTCCAAACATACATCCTCAAGCCATTCCACCCTCTTCCCCCATTTTGCTACAGTCAGGAAATTTAGACTTAAAACTCTTAATTCCTTACCTGGCCCCGCCAGATCTGGTCCTGCCCACCTGTCCGACCTCTTGCTAACCCGATCTTTCTGCCTACATTCCAGCGAGCCGGGGGCCCCCTTTCTCTGCCAGGAATTCTCTTTCCCCAGATCTCTGCCTGGCGTGGCCTCTGTTACTTAAGTCTCGGCTCAGATGTCCACAGAGGCGGTCCCTGATCTTTCTTTCACCCCTACATACGCTGAGCGCCTGGAGGACAGGACTTGATCTATCTAGTTTGCTTTGAACGGTAGCTGGCGCAGAGTAGGCCCTGGAAAACTTTTCGAAAGAATTAAAATGTCTGCCTTCCCTCAACTTATGACAATTCTTTAAAGTAGTGGTTTTTAAAGTGTGATCTGGGGATCTCTGGAGTTCCTTAAGATCCTTTTAGGGCACCTAGAAGGTCAAACTATATGTACAATAATATGAAGACATTCTTTGCCTTTGCAACTTATTTATTCATTGAATGTACAGTGGCGTTTTCCAGAAGCCATATGATGTGTAATTGTATGTGAAGCAGGTGTGAGAGTCCAGGTGTCTTCCATTAGCCAGACATGAAGAAGACTTGCAAAAATGTAAAACAATGCTACTCCTCTCACATTTTTTGGGGTAATATAGTTTTTAAAAATATAATCTACTTTGGGCACCTGGGTGGCTCTGTGGTTGGGGTATCTGCCTTCTGCTCCAGTCGTGGTCCCAGAATCGTGGGATGGAGTCCTGCATCAGGCTCCCTGCTCAACAGGGAGTCTCCTTCTCTTCCCTCATGCACATTCTCTCTCCCTCCTCTCTGAAGTAAGTAAATAAAATCTTTAAAAGATGTCATGTATGTTAACATATAATGAATTTACTACTCTTTAATGAATCAGTAAATGACGTTTTAAATGTCTTACTAAAAATCAATACATATAACCCATATAAACAAAAGTTCTTTCAGGTCCTCAGTAATTTTTTTTTTAAATCTCAATAATGCTTATAAGAATATAAAGGGATCCTGAAGTCATAGGTTTGATAACTGCAGTTTTAAATTATCTAGAGCACCTCTGTGGTAGGCTCTGTGCCAAATACTAGAAATGTGAAAGACCACAGGAGTTTTTCTCAAGTTGAAGAAAATAATGAAGACAAAGGAACATATTTAAGTGGCCCCCAATGAGTCAGGCCCTTGTATAATCCTCTCGCTGTAGGTGTGGGCAGAACCTGTAACTTGCTTCTAGCCAATAGACTATGGCAAAAGTGGTGGGATGTAAAAGTGGTGGGATATCATTTCCATGATTATGTTGTTATGTAAGACTTGATCTTAGCTGACTGCAGCAAGACTCTCCTGCTAGCCTTGAAGAAGCCAGTTGCTATGATACAGCCTTTAGGGCCAGTAGCCTCAGTTATATAAGTGCAAGGAATGGGAATTTGCCTGCAACCTGAATGAGATTGGAAGCAGATCTTTCTCCAGTAAAACTTCTTTTTTTTTTTTCTTAAAGATTTTATCCATTCATTTGACAGACAGAGATCACAAGCAGGCAGAGAGGCAGGCAGGGAGAGAGAGAGGAAGGGAAGCAGGCTCCCCGCTGAGCAGAGAGCCCGATGTAGGGCCCAATTCCAGGACACTGGGATCATGACCTGAGCCGAAGGCAGAGGCTTTAACCCACTGAGCCACCCAGGCGCCCCTCTCCAGTAAAACATCTGATAAGCCCTTTGCTCCAGGAGTATTTAGCTTGCGACCTGGCTTGACCATAAGCAGAAAACTTAGAAAAACCATGCTTGTAGTTCTGATCTACAGGAACAGGGAGATAATACATGTCTGTTGTTTTAAGCTACTGAATTGGTGGTAATTTGATATATGCAACAGCAGAGAACTAAGACAGGTTATAGAATAAGGGTGGTGCTACTCGAACAAACAGCAGAGGCTAAGACCCAGCAAAATTCTGGTAGGAAGCAGGCTGATAAAATTTCAAACCTGCAAGTACGTTTTACCTTTCATGAAAAGGCAAGAATGGAAGTTTTGAACTTAAATATCTCTAACTGTTCTTCTGTGCCTAGCCCATCATTGTGTGATGGAAGTGTGGGGCACAGACAACTGGTCTCTTTAGTTTCCCAAGTCTGTCAAGAGGAATTGTGCTTTGAGGAACTGTACTTAATGATTTATAACCTGGAACATTATTTGCACCACATATAGATGATTTAGATGATGAGATCATGGATTTTGAGCTGCCAGTGTAATGGGAGGAGAAGGGAACCTTGGGAGGGAGCGAATTGTATTTTTTCCCTTTGGGTGGAGCATGAATTGTTGAGTGCCAAAGGGCAGACTATGGTAGACAGAATTCTGAATGACCCCTAAGATTCTTGTTCTCCTTACGTGCATACCTTATCTAGTCACTTTCCCTTGAGCATGGAAGAATCTATGACTATTAATAGGATATCAGCCCTGTCATGAAATTATGTTATGTGGCAAATATGAGATTTTGTAGATGTGATTAATGTCCTTCGAATTCATCAAAAAGGGAGGCTATCTGTAGTGGGCCTGACCTTATCAGGTGAACCCTTAAAAGGGATTTTTTTCTGCAGGATTTGTTGAAATAGTAGCCAAGTTATGAGAAAGCCACATGGCTAGGAACTGAGGGCAGCCTCTAGGAGCTGAGAGAGCCAGCAAGAAAACAAACTGCAGCTATCTAATTATGAGGAACCTAATTCTGCCTACCCAAATGAGCCTGGAAGAGAAGCCCAAGCCTAGATGGGATCATGTCTTGCTGACACCTTGATTTCAGGTGAGACCCTAAGCAATGAACTCAGCCCAGACTCCTAACCCATGGAAACTGTGAGACAATAAATTTGTGTTGTTTTAAATTTTGAAGATTGTGAAAATTTGTTGTGAAGCAATATTAAATTAATACACTGAAATCATAGTAAGATTTTTGTAATGAAGACTGAAATAAGAACTACTTTTCAGTATGCTTATAACTGGAACTTCATACATTTTGTTTCCCAGACTTTATTTTTCTCTTGCCTTTGCAAGGAAAGTTTGTGTGTGTGTTTGTTTAAACATTTATTGTTGCTTTAAAATTTTTGAATAAATTTTACTGAAGTATGATTTACATAGAAAAATGTATCTGTGGGGTTCCTGGGTGGCTTGGTCAGTTAAGCATCTGCCTTTGGCTCAGGTCATGATCCCAGGGTTTTAGGATCAAGCCCCGCATGGAGCTCCCTGCTCAGCAGGGAGCCTGCTTCTCCAACTCTTCCGCTTCCCTCTAAACCTGTTTGTTTCCCGGAGTCCATTGTCTCTCATGGTTCCTCTCCCCCTCTGATTTCACCCCCTTCATTTTTCCCTTCCTTCTCCTAATGTCCTCCAGGCTATTCCTTATGTTCCATAAATAAGTGAAACCATATGATAATTGACTTTCTCTACTTGACTTATTATTTCACTTAGCATAATCTCCTCCAGTTCCATCCATGGTGAGCAAAAGTTGGGTATTCATTATTTCTAATGGCTGAGTAATATTTCATTGTATATATGGATCATATTTTCTTTATCCATTCATCTGTTGAAGGGCATCTCAGCTCTTTCCACAGTTTGACTATTGTGAACATTGCTGCCATGAACACTCTGGGTGTGTGTGGCCCTTCTTTTCACTACATCTGTATTTTTGGGGTAAATACCCAGTAGTGCAATTGCTGGGTCATAGGGTAGCTCTATTTTTAACTTTTTGAGGAACCTCCACACTATTTTCCAAAGTGGCTGTACCAACTTGCATTCCCACCCACAGAGTAAGAGGGTTCCGCTTGCTACACAAACTCTCCAACATTTGTTGTTTCTTGCCTTGTCAATTTTTGCCATTCTGACTGGTATAAGGTGGTATCTCAATGTGGTTTTGAGTTGAATTTCCCTGATGGCTAATGATGATGAACCTTTTTTTCAAGTGTCTGTTAGCCATTTGTATGTCTTCTTTGGAGAAGTCTGTTCATGTCTTCTACCCATTTTTTGACTTGTTTGGTTTTTGGGTGTTGAGTTTGAGAAGTTCTTTATCTATCTTGGATTTCAGCCCTTTGTCTGTAGTATCATTTGCAAATATCTTCTCCCATTCCGTGGGTTGCCTCTTCATTTGTTGACTGTTTCCTTTGCTGTGCAGAAGCTTTTTATTTTGATGATGTCCCAAAAGTTCATTGTTGCTTTTGTTTCCATTGCCTTTGGAAACTTGTCTTGAAAGAAGTTGCTGTGGCTAATGTCGAAGAGGTTACTGCCTGTGTTATTCTCTAAGACTTTGATGGATTCCTGTCTCACATTGAGGTATTTCATTCACTTTTGGCTTATCTTTGTGTATGGTGTAGGAGAATGGTTGAGTTTCATTCTTCTGCATATGCTGTCCAATTTTCCCAGCACCATTTATTGAAGAGACTGTCTTTTCTTCATTGGATATTTTTTTCTGCTTTGTTGAAGATTATTTGACCATAGAGTTGAGGGTCCATATCTGGGCCCACTATTCTGTTCCATTGATCTATGTCTGTTTTTGTACCAATACCATGCTGTCTTGGTGATCACAGCTTTGTAATAAAGCTCAAAATCAGACAATGTGATGCCCCCAGCTTTGTTTTTCTTTTTCAACATTTCCTTGGTGATTTGGGTTCTTTTCTCATTCTGTACAAATTTTAGGATTGTTTGTTCCAGCACTTTGAAAAATGCCATTGGTATTTTGATCAATATGGCATTGAAAGTATTGATTGCTCTGGGAAGCATAGACATTTTAATGATGTTTATTTTTCCAATCTATGAGCATGGAATGTTTTTCCACCTTTTTGTGTCTTCTTCAATTTCTTTCATGAGTGTTCTGTAGTTTCTAGGGTATAGATCCTTCACCTCTTTGGTTAGGTTTGGTTATGGTTTTTGGTGCTACTGTAAATAGAATCAATTCCCTAATCTCGCTTTCTACGGTTACATTATTAGTGTATAGGAAAGCAACTGGTTTCTGTGCATTGATTTCGTATCCTGTCAAATTACTGGATTGCTGTATGAGTTCTAGTAATTTAGGAGTGGAGTTTTTTGGATTTTCCACATAAAGTATCATGTCATCTGTGAAGAGAGAGAGTTTGACTTCTTCTTTGCCAATTTCCATACCTTTTATTTCTTTTTGTTGTCTGATTGCTGTTACTAGGACTTCTAGTACTATGTTGAACAATAATGGCGAGAGTGCATATTCTTGTCATGTTCCTGATCTTAAGGGAAAGGCTCTCAGCTTTTCCCATTGTGAGTGATATTCGCTGTGGGATTTTCATAGATGGTTTTTGTGAAATTGAGGAATGGTCCCTCTATCCATACACTCTGAAGAGTTTTAATCAGGAAATGATACCATATTTTGTCAAATGCTTTTTCTGCATCAATTGAGACACTGACACCATATGGTTCTTCTCTCTCCTCTTATTGTGTCCTGTCACATTGATTGATTTGTGATGTTGAGCCACCCTTGAATCCCAGGGATAAATCCCACTGGTTGTGGTGTATAATCCTTTTAAGGTACTGTTGGATCCTATTAGCTAGGATCTTATTGAGATTCTTGGCGTCCATATTCATCAGGGATATTGGTCTGTAATTCTCCTTTTTGCTGGGGTTTGTGCCTGGTTTGGGGATCAAGATAATGCTGGCTTCATAGAAAGAGTCTGGAAGCTTTCCTTCTGTTTCTATTTTTTGTAACAGCTTCAGGAGAATAGGTATTATTTCTTCTTTGAATGTTTGGTAGAATTCCTCAGGGAATCCATCAGGTCCTTGTTTTTTGGGAGGTTTTTGATCACTGCTTCAATCTCGTTACTAGGTATTGGTCTATTCAGGTTGTCAGTTTCTTCCTGTTTCAGTCTTGGAAATTTATAGGTTTCCAGGAATCCATCCAATTCTTCTACGTTGCTTAACTTATTGGCATATAACTGTTGATAATAATTTCTGATGATTGTTTCTATTTCCTTGGTGTTAGTCTTGATCTCTCCCCTTTCATTCATAATTTTATTAAATTTGGGTCCTCTTCTTTTGGATTAGTTTCGGCAGTGGTTTATTAATCTTATTAATTCTTTCAAAATCAGCTTCTAGTTTTGTTGATGTGTTCTACTATATCTCTAGTTTCTAACTCATTGATCTTTTCTCTAATCTTAATTATGTCCCTTCTTGTTCATGGGGTTGGCTTAGTTTATTGTTGATTTTCCAGTTCTTTAAGGTGTAAAGAGAGTTGGTATATTCAGGATTTTTCAATTTTTTTGAGTGAGTCTTGGATGGCTATGTATTTCTCCCTTAGGACCGTCTTTGCAGTATCCCATAGATTTTGGACAGATGTGTTTTCATTCTTGTTGATTTCCACGAATTGTTTAAGTTCTTTTTTGATTTCCTGGTTGATCCAAAAATTCTTAAGCAGGATGGTCGTTAGCATCCAAATGTTTGAATTTCTTCCAAGTTTTTCTTGTGATTGAGTTCCAGTTCAAAGCATTGTGGTCTGAGAATACGCAGGGAATAATCTCAGTCTTTTCATATCAGTTGAGCCCTGATTTGTGACCCAGTATGTGGTCTATTTTGGAAAAGCTTCCATGTGTACTAGAGGAGAATGAGTATTCTGTTGTTTTAAGGTGGAATGTTCTCTGTATACCTATGAGGTCCATCTGGTCCAGTATGTCATTCAAAGCTCTTATTTCTTTGCTGATTTTTTTTTAATAATTTTTATTTTTTATAAACAAATTTTTATCCCCAGGGGTACATGTCTGTGAATCTCCAGGTTTACACACTTCACAGCACTAACCATAGCACATACCCTCCCCAATGTCCATTACCCCACCCACCTTTCCCGGCCCCCTCCCCCCAGCAACCCTCAGTTTGTTTTGTGAGATTATGAGTCACTTATGGTTTGTCTCCCTCCCAATCCCATCTTGTTTCTTTTCTTCTTTTTCTGCCCCCCTAGTCCCCCATGTTG